>PVJO010009852.1:0-67276 GCA_004026905.1 Hystrix cristata
TTTTTTTTTTTTTTTTTTTTTTTTTTTTTTTTTTTTTGTGGTGCCAGGGATCGAACTCAGGGCCTTGTGCTTGCAAGGCAAGCACTCTAATCACTGAGCTAAATCCCCAGCCCTCTTTGATTTCTTTTTAAATTGTGTTTCTTTCTGTATCAGTTTGGCTGTTGCTATGTCTTGAAGTTCTCTAAGCTTTCACTGACTGTTTTCGTCTGTTTTTAATCCTTTCCAATGTATTTTTCTTTATTTCTTTTTTTTTTTGTGGGTGCTGGGGATCGAACTTAAGGCCTAGCACTTGTTAGGCAAGCGCTCTACTACTTGAGCTAAATCTCCAGCCCCCTCCAATGTATTTTTCATCTCAGTCATTGTAATTTTCATCTCTAGAAATTTGATTTGTGTCTTCTTTATCTTTTCATGTCTCTCTTTAAATTTTTTGATAATATTAAATAAAAATACAACTGTGTTAAACCTTTTTCTGCTAATTCTAGCATCCATGTTAATTTTACCTGAATTTTGATTAATCTCTTTTCCACTTCATTATGGGTCACATTTTCTTCCTCTATATGTGTGATGATCTTTGGTTGAATTCCAGACATTATGAATTTTACTTTATTGGGTGGCGGATATATTTGTGTTCGTAGAAATAGCCTTGAGCTTTGTCTTGGGATTCAGTTTAATAAGTTGAAACAGTTTGAGCTTTTTGGGATTTTAAGATCTTCTAAGGAGGACCATAGCAGTGTTCAGTCTAGAACTAAATATTCTCTGGTGTTAAGGTGAGAACCTTTGGAATACTCTACTCAGTTCTTTTTGAATCATGAGGCTTTTTCTGTCCCTGTGTGAGTGCCAAGTAGTGTTTCCTACAACCCATTTCCTATGTACTCAGTCCTGGGTATTTTCTATGTGTACTTCCCCATCAGTACTATGGTGAATACTTGGGGAAGGTTCTTCTGCAGTCTGTACATCTCTGCCCAGCAGGTCATTCTTCTTTGGTACTTGGTCCTGTTAACACTAGTTACCCTCTTATCTCTAGCTTTAAGCGTTATCTCCTTAATTCAGAGCACCTGTCAGAGTTAGCCTCCGTTCCCCTCCAGGCACTGCAGCCTGGAAACTGTTGAGGCAGTAAGTGGGGAAACCGGAGAGCTTGCGTCATTTGTTTTCCATGTCTCAAGGGCTGCTGGCCTTTGTTGCCTCTGTTCAGTGGCCTGGATACAGTTGTTTCAAATGTTTTGTGTAAGTTTTTGTTGTTTGAGCCTGGAGAGTAAATCTGTCTTGACCAAAAAAGTGCTTTAATTTTTCAGCTTAGCATTTGTCTCCATATGACAGCTTATTTAGTAGCCGTTTATTGCCACATTCTACTTCCTTTCCAGTGTAAGTTCTTTAAAGGTATCGCTTTGTTCTTATTACTGTTGACTCTCACTCACTTAGTAGAACATAACACATCACCAGCAAATATTAGTGAATAAAAAGTATAAGTAAGGCCATTCTGAGGTATGAATGGTAATCAAAAGAATAGAGAGAAAAGGAACTTCCTAAAAATTGTGAAGAAATAATGTTAAGACTTTTAACTGAATAGATGAATGGAAGAAAGGTGATTGGTATTTGTATTAGTTACCTTTCTAGAGCCAGTGGTTTGCAAGAGAGCAGATTTAATACAGAACATTTACGAGTTACAACATTCACCTGTAAGCCAAATGCAGGAAGAATGCCGAGTGTCTGTCTATACACTGGAGACCCAAAAGATCCAGTCAAGGATTGGGAGCATACAGCACTCTCCCGTGTACATCCGTGTCTGCAGATGATGGCTGAAGAAATCTTTACTGGAACCAGGATATGATGGTCACAACAGAGGTGAAGACCAGAAATCCCCCGAAGCAACAGCAGCCATCCCCAATGACAGCAGGGGCCTGAGCTCTTTCTGTGATGAGAACCAGCCACAACAGAGCTTCTCCCTAGGAAACAGTCGGCCCCTATCTTTTGCTCCCGTTCTCCTTTATGTTGTGTCGGCAACAATCCTCGGGTGAATCCTCTAGGCCCAAAACCACACCACCTCAGTCCAGCCGTGGGTTCTGGCTCAAATTGACCACAATAATAAGTCCATCACAGTATTGTTCAGGTTTCTAGCTTAGGAACTTTTCCCACTCCTTACACTTTACCAGGACAATCTCATTTATTCATGGCTTCAGTTCACCATTCTGTTAAATCCCAAATCTCTGTTTATAGTCTGAATCTGTCTTCTGAAAATCAGGTATCTCCTTGGACAGCTCTGCTTAAGTTTTTCATATATAGTCAACATAATCATAACAAAATAAAACAAAGTCGTAGTTTTTTCCCCAGCCAAACGTATTTCTTCTTTCTGTGCTATCACCAAGCTAGAATGCCAGATATCATATTTGTTATTTAGGCCTCTCTTTATCCCTTCCCAATAAATAGATTTGTTGATCTTCCTTGAAAAGCTCTTGAATTGATCCACTTCTTTCTATCCTCTTTTGCCTTATTTTAGACCATTTTCATTGCTTTCTTCATTGTGGGAGGATTTTTCATACTATCTTCTTATTAATTCTTGACACTCTAGTCAGAGGAATTTCATAATTTAAAAAAAAAATCAAAGGAACAGAAAAACTGAGGCTTAGAGTGTTGGAATGATTCATACAGGATGACTGAGCTGAGTGATGAGTCTGGTGACAAGTCACAAGTGACATTCCTGTACAGCAGTCCTCCACTCCTGCTGTCTGCTCTCTACAGTTTCTATTTCCTGCAGGCTGAAAGTATTTGTGTTAACATGTGGGGGAGGGGAGCTGGGGATTTGGCTCAGTGGTTAGAGTGCTCGCCTTGCAAGCACAAGGCCCTGAGTTCGATCCCCAGCAACAAAACGAAAAAAAAGGGGGGGAGCATATTCACAGAGCTTCTGTTATAGTTTATCATTATAATTATTATTTTATTATTGTTGTTTATGCCTTACAGAATTAAACTTTATCATAAGAACACGTGTAAGAAAAAACTAGTATATTTGTAGGGCTCAGTACTGTCTGTGTGTTCAGGTGTCATCTTGGGGGTTTGCAGTGTATCCCCTGTGGATATAGGCGAACTACTGTACCACATTGACATCAGTATTACTGCGTACTTAAGTAGTTTGCAAAGCATTATTATTTCCTTGAATAACTTTTTGAAGTAGGGATTATACTTATCCTTACTTGTCAAATGAGAAAAATGACACTTGAGGAAAGTTAGGTAACTTCTTGCCCAAGGTTAAGAAGGCTGTTAAATAGACAAGCTAGTACTTTTAGAAATTGGCTTGTGGCTCCAGAACCCATACTTACAACCCCATTACACCACCCTAGAATTTGTTGATGGTTTCAGATACACAGTTTACACCATTTTAGGCTTGATTGTGATTTAGTTTGTTCCTAGCAATGTGATTGAACTTGGTTAAGTTACTTAAACGTTTAGTACTTCAATTTTTTAATCTGTAAAATGGATATAATGTTTACTGTAGAGGTTATGGATGCACACAAATGACTTAGTATAATGTCTGACATTTGGTAAGGTCTTAGTTATTAAAGTGTGTTAAGTGTTAACTTTTGTTAATATTAGCTACGCTTTTTATTCTCCATTTTGTCAAGCTCTATCTTATAAAGTAACTATTAGAGTCTACTCACCATTATATATTCTGTTTTACTTTCTACTTCCCTAAGCATTCTGTATTTTTTTCTCTCTGCTTTAGCTGTTCCTTTTGAATTGTTTCTTTATATCTGCTATTCAACCTGTTGTCTTAACGCTTTCATATTCTCTGAAATATATTTCTAATTATTTTCACTTTTGCTATTCTTTTCCTTTCTGAACATTTGAAAAATTTATCTGTAATTATACTTTAATTATTCATTTCTAAATCTTAGATGCTTCTCAGTTTCTGTGGTGGTGAACATTTGTTCTGAAAATGTTTATAATTACTTGGATGTAATTTATTTGGCATACATTATTGAAGAATTCTTTTCCATACTTAGGGAGTAATTGTGGATAAGATCTGGTCCCCGTCCTCAAGTAGTTTATAACGTAGTAGATAAGTTAAAGCTTGTATTTCTCTGGCACAGCGATTCTTGACCTCTCCTCCACTCTCACATTCTTGATGTGTACACCTCACTTGCATCACTGACATTCGTTTTACACATTCTTTGGGGAAGCATTTCTCTCCAGCATTGGGGGACTCACTCTGTGTGTGTGTGTGTGTGTGTGTGTGTGTCTGTGTGTGTCTGTGCGTGTCTGTGCGTGTCTGTGCGTCTGTGTCTGTGCGTGTCTGTGCGTGTGCATGCGCAACAGTGTCTCCCAGGATGGTCTCAGACTCTTGGGTTCAAGTGGTCCTTTTGCTTCAGTCTCCCAAGTAGCTGGGACTATAGGCATGTGCCATGATGCTAATAGTAAATCTAGAAGCCCTTTCTTGTGTCCTCTTCTGTTTAAGGTTTACAGAAAATGAGGCGAGACTTCACGTAACCATTAAATGAAAGGAAATGATGACCCAGAATGAGATGAAGATGCTACTCTCCCATCTCATGAGTGAAGAAACTAGGTCTCAGAGTTTTTGTACACTCAAATAGAAAGTTGCCAATAAAGTTAGAATTTAAATTCAGCTTCAGTAGACGTAAATTCAGCTTTAGTATGTGGTACGCTAAATATTAATCTTTATTTTTTAAACTTTTTGGTATAGAAATCTGAAATACCAAAAAGACACTACTGTAGTGTAATGAACACACACGTATCTGCTACCTAACTTCAACCTCTGTGATTCTTCTACACTCCACACAGTTTTCTTTCATAGTATGTTAAAGCAAGTCCCAGATAGGATATAATTTTACCCATATATATTTCAAGATGAGCATTGACTTGAAATTTGGCTAAATATAACTGTATAGAGTACATTAATGTAAAACAGCCTAATTGTATTTCAAGGGCAGTATTTTTTAATATACACGGTGACATTCAACAGATTATCATGTGTATCTGCTGTTTAAATGTAAACTTTCAGAGGACCGTTTATTATGTTATGGAAGTATTTTATCTCTGGAATATGTTTTCTTAAGTCATATTAATATGACTTGGAGAAATTTAGCCAGAGGAAACAGTTAGCTAATTTATGCTTCCAATGAGTACTGTTTTTGGAAAATAGGTGCTTTTATGAGTATCTATTTCAAACACATTTAAGAAAATTTTAATAAAATACATACTTTCTAGTATGTCCCGTTCTTCTTCTGTTTTTAGGTTTTTTGCAATACTAGGGATGGAACCCAGGGCCTTTTCACTGAGCTCCATCCCCAGCACCACCCCCCTTCAGTTTTTATAGCCATGTTTTGTGCAAGTCAAAATGTAAGCATACATATTTTCATCTGAACAGGTTGGATGCATGCATATTTGAGGGCACTAGAGTGCTGTCCCTCAAGCCCATTTTAATTTAACTTAATTTTTCATTTTGAGATAGAGTTTCACAAAGTTGCTAGGTTGCTTGGGGGTGGCCTTAAACTTGGGTTCCTCCTGCGTCAGACTTCCAGAGTGCTGGGATTGTAGGTGCACACCACCAGGCCCAGTATCTTCTGTTTTAGAGGAAAAGATTATTACTTCTCTTGTTAAACCAACCTTAACAGATACTTACTGGACATCATTTACTTTCCCATCCTATCAGCCATTAGCTCTGCAAGTCTACTGTATTAAAAACGAAAACAAAAACAAACTTTTCTTTGATTTCATGTTCTAGCTGCCTATACAAATACCTCCACTGAATACCTCTGTTTTGTTGGCCTCAGGGAAAGGCACAAATTCTTCAGTTTGAATAGAAGATTCTCTATTTTAACTTTTCTCTCTCTTTTTCTTTCTACTTTGAGTTGCCGCTTATCCCAGATCCCTTCAATGTTAATTTGTAATGGTAATTATAACAAGCTGCATACTCACAAGGTTGTCATACGAGTGTATAATTTATACATTAGTACACACCATATCAGCGTTTACAACTAGAACTTTCAACTCATCACTGCTTAATGGCAATTCAACAAAATATACCAAATGTGTAAATTCTCACTGTGTGACAGCTATTATTCTAGGCTCATTTGCCAAACAAACCCTTGTGTATTTTGGACTATATAAATCTACTTGTAATTAATAATACTAGAAGAATTATACTGTGTACTTAATACGTAAAAATTTTTGTTCATGGGTGGTACATTTGCTTTTGTTATATGACAATGTTAAAATTATTTGTAATTTTCTGTGCTAAATTAATTTAACTCAGACCATTATCTAAATTTATTTTTTATATTTGTCTTTTAGGGACAGTATGGAAATTACCAACAGTGAGAGAGTACTTACATTCCAATAGCCAGTACTTACTAGCAGCCATATTGTCGCCTCAGCACTGTGGACACCTCCCTGTGAAGAGATCCTTCCATTCCATCTAGTTTTTTGGAAAAATCTTGTGGATAAGTGGCTGTTTGATCTTTAAGCAGCCTTTGTGGTTTAGTTCTAAAAGGCTTTAGTAGCTCAAAAATACTCTTGATTTCACATTTCTACTCTAGATGGCAACATTGGACAGAAAATGCAATGACATAACCAGTTTGCAGTGATTTTGGAACTGTGTTTCAAATGGACTGTCACAGACTGAAAGGTGTGAACAGCTTTGTATGTTTATGAAGGTTAAGGGAATTTAATACTTTTCCACAGATTCTTTTGTAAGGGGAAGAGGGAAATGTACACTTTTTACAGCAGCAATATTTTGTATATTATGTTTATTTCATGTGAATATGCAAGGCGGTACACTACGCACTGGACAGAATCAAATCCTCTATTAATGTGGACTGAAGTGTGGCTGATGCCTGATCGCTTGGTCTCAGAGTGGTGTACTGTGAAGATAAAGGTGAGGGAGAAGACAAAAGCATACCATATGTCCACTGTCCTGTTCTTACAGAGGAAACTTAAATCCCTTTTATCTATCAGATAATGAAGGGCACTGTGATACTGTTTTGAGTAAAAAGACATTTTTTTAAAAGCCTTCCAGTTTTGTGGATTAAAACCTTTTTATAAAGATCATTTATAATACTGTTTTAAAATGTAAGGCAATAAGAATTACTTTATGTTGGATCTAAAGAATCTTTAGTAAGTTTCATGTAAATGGAGTGGTAATCCTTTCCTAAAATAGCAATAACTGAAAACAAAAGTGTTCATTTTATCTTGTTTGTGTGATAAGGGGACTTAGTAAATAATATCAAAAAACATTTTATAAATGATATTAGCATCAACATTGATCCAGTAATTTTATTTTTTAATATCAGAAAGATAATTGGTTTATATAAGACAGTGATTCAGGAGACTTTACAAACCTTTATTTCAACTTTTACAAGTGGAAAGATGCCATTATAAAGGGACATTCTTATATTTTTCCTTTTTTTATGTTGGTTAATATAACCCAAAGAAATGGTTAGCACAGTGCTTATTGATGAGGTTTATTCTGATCTATATTAAAAGCATAGAGGTTGCATTTTAGATCTCCTTGTTTATAAGCATGACATTTAATCATTATTTGAGACTGTCCTGTGCCTGATTATTTAGTTAAATTCAGGGATAATGTGTTGGGCAGGAAAGCATGCATTGAGATGTTTCTAACCACAGTTATTTGAGCATAATCTGAAAACATCTAGCCCAAAGGTAAGTTCCTATTTTCATCACAGTTGCCTGTGCCCAGGGAATAAGATGTATTCTTTGTAATTGAATTGGTTTTTCCCTCTTCTAACTGGAAACAAAACAGAAGGGGGTGTCATAAATTTGAATAAGCAGAACATAGTGTTCTTGACATTACTGTAATTAAAAGTGGGAATTTCAATGTGTTGATGTGTGTGTATGAGAGAGAGAGAGAGAATGTATGTATCATAAGGTCAGAATAGGGTCTTTTTCAACTTGGTCAGTAGAAAATGGGCATCAAGTTAGAACAGATAAAGCATGGACAGCCTTATTGTGATTGAAATACTGAGAGGTTCTGTGCCAATTTTCCACCACTGTGTACTTTGTTGCTATTTAAAACTGTATCAACTCTAACAAAGAATAAATTATTTGTGATTTTAATTTTCTCATTTGTTTCTTTAAATTAGATCTCTTTGACTCTCTTGTTTTGTCTGGAGACTGTGCTGTGGGTTTTTATATAAGTTAGTCCAGTATAAGCAGACTGTATTTGTATTCTAGGACTTTATCAAAATTCTCTTGCCATGCCCAAGTTAATTAGAATTAACTGTTCAGTAATCAGCATGTTGTGTAGGCTGTTTGTTACAGAATTCTTTCTCTGAAAATGAAGTCCATGAGGCTATAATCAAGATGACTGAATTAGATAAATGAGTTGAGGAGACAAAATTGTACTGAACCCAACCTGGTGTAGATACGTTATCTCATTTGAAATAAGCTCAACTGACATTAAGAAATAATTTGTCTTGCCAACCCATCTTCTGTTGTCTTATTCTCCTTTTAATGGAAACTAAAATTGCAATTTTAATAAGCAGAATTTCCTCCAGGACTTTCTTCCTGGAGACTAGAGCATTTGCAAGGTTTAATTGTTTTATAACAGTCCTATTTCGTAAAAGTGTTTAATTGGTGGTGACAAAAATTACCTTACTCCTTTGATACCTAGTAAGAAGAATAACTTTACCAGTAGCTTTCTACCAAGTTTGATATTTCCATGTAGACTATCTTAATTCTGAAGCTTAAATTTTTCTTTTTATTGAAATGTATTATAATGAACAAATATCACTCCATTTCATAAAATTCCAGAAGCAAAACATTACTGAGAAAAAAATTAGGGTGATTATTGATAAAACATTTCAAAATACTTAAGAGTGTGCTAACTTAGTTATTTGAGGTCATATTAGTAGTAGTGTGTGGCTTTTTTCACATGGCATGTTTTGGTTTCCGTTTTTGTAGTGGAATTTTTTTTCTTTTTTTTTTTTTTTTGTGGTGCCGGGGATCGAACTCAGGCCCTTGTGCTTGCAAGGCAAGCACTCTAATCACTGAGCTAAATCCCCAGTCCCTGTAGTGGAATTTTTAAACATGCACCAAAATGAAGAGAATGGTACTATGAGCTTCCATATTCCAGTAATTCAGTTTATTTACTTAAGCAAGAGATGTCTAGCTTTTGTTGTCTACACACTAGCTCACACATTGAGGCAAACACTTTTATCTAACCCCTAAATATTTCAGCAAGAATCTCTAAAAGATAACTACTGTTTAAAAAAAAAACAACCAAAACCTTAGACCTTAAGGACTTCCCTGCTTTTGAAATCCTGTCTTTTCAGTGTTAATGTTGAGTTAGAAACGACCTCAGAATCCTTATGTATAAACTGTTGCCTTTTCTTTCACTTAGAAAAAGTCAGTTAAATAAAAGATTAACAAATACATTATATAAAAAGTGAACATCCTCTATAATTTCATACCTTAAAGGAAACAATTATTAAAGATTTGGTACATTTCTTCCAAATTGATTTTATGCATGCAAGCCAACATACATTATTGTTTGGGTTTTTTAAAAACAAAAAGAATTATATTGTTAACAGTTCTGTAACTTCCTTTTTAAATTTTTATTTATTTATTTATTTTTTTATTTTAAACCAAGAACATGTATTGGTACATTTTACATATAATGGTCACATTCATCACATTTATTTTGTACCTGTACATGATGCATCTTGGTTCTCCCCGCTCTTCCCCACCCCTCCCCTCTGTTCTCTCCCTCCCTATTTACAGCAGGTTTATTCATAATTTTCCATATTTTCCCTTTCCAACTTCCTTTTTTTAAAACTTAGAATTATCTTAAAGGCTCCCTATTCCTGTGTTGCCTCTAATTTTTTGCCATTGCAAAACAAACGTTTTCCGTGTGTGTGTGTGTATGTTCTATTTTGTGTAGTACATTTTTAATATGGCAGATATAAAACTATGGATTTTTTTAAAAAAAAGTGTCACCCTAAAAAGTATGCCCTTACCAACAGCAGTTTATTATTTTTATTAATTTAATTCTAGTAGATTTTTCTAGCATGTTATTTGACTTATTTATAAGTTGAGCATCATTTGAAATGCTTAATGACAGTTTATACTTCTGCTCTGAAATACCTTTTAATGTCCTTTGTCCATTTCTTTGTTGTGATGGCTGCAGAGAGAGAAGACACGCACGCTTACAGAAGTATACGTGGCTCTGTGTGCATGTTAATCCTCTGTCTCTTCTCACTGTTGTGGGTGTCTTGTCTGTTCATTACTTTTTAAACTTTAGTTATGATGTCTTCCACTGTATTAAAGTTTGTAGATTTTCATATAGTAAAAAATTTGTGACTTGTTATCTACTAACTTGTAAATTTGTAAAAATATTCCTCATATTTGCTTGCATTTTTCTGAAACTTGTTGTACATGGTATGATTTGGGGCATTAACTTTTTTCCTCTATAGATAACCAATTGTTTGAAGATTACTTAATGAATAAACCATTTTTCTTCCAGTGATTTCAGGTGACATTTTACTGCATTTAAAAAAAAGTTATAGTTAAGGCATGTTTTATTTATTCCACTTCAAAGACTAGTTAAATTCATGTAAGTACAATTATTTAATTTAATTGCCATAAAATTCTGAGTTGCCTGCCCCCCAGCAAGGTAGTTTTTTTAATTAGTTAAAAGTTATCTGCAAAGGTATAAACAATGACTAGCTTTTTTAGAAGTAAGAAAATTATTAAAATGTTGTAATATAGAATGACTAGAATGTCTTAGACATTTTTGCTTGAAATTTAGGAACTGTTCAATTTTTTGTGCCCTGCTAATTATTTTTAAGCTTCCCAAAACCTGCTACTGGGTTACTCTGAAAAACATTAAGAAATGAGTAGAAAAATCTTGTTTTACTGTTTACAAATCTAAATTTCAGAAATAAAGTAATTTTCATTACGTAGTTCAATAATGACCTATAAAAAGGGTGACCTTGTAATTTATTGTTCAGTGTAGGGAACATCTAAGAATAAAAGAAGTGTTTTACATACACATGCAATAAACAGAAACACAAGTGCGTATATGTATTATATACATACATGTACATGTTATGGATAACATTTTAATACGTATTTTAAATTTTATTCTTTAATTTTATATTTTTAAATTATATATTTATATATTTTTAAATTTTATCATTTTCCTGGTAGAAGTTCATAGTTTATGTTTCATTGTGATAACATCCTGAGAGGTTTCATAATAAGTACATTTAAAGGGGTGGGGATTTAGCTCAAGTGGTAGAATGCTTGCCTAGCAACCACAAGGCCCTTAGTTCAATCTGCACCACCAAAAAAAAAAAAAAAAAGAACAATAATCAATACATTTAAAAAGTAATGTTAAATAAGAAATCCTAAATATTCTGAGATATTTTCATTATTTCTCATCTCTTTTAGGGAATACTAATTTTCTTTTCAAAACAATCCCATGTTTTCTGCAGCTTGGTGTAGTCATAACACTTTTAAGTCATAGATCCCATTCTTAAAAGTGTGTTCAGTTTTCTCTTTTCCAGTTCCTGTGAGCTGGAACGTGGGGACCTCTGGGCTTATAAATTTAAAAAATGCTCTGAAGATCGACAGTGCAACTAGAATCAGAAATCCCCTGAATGGGCTCATGGAGCTGCCCTTCTTCATGTCTGCTTGGACTTTGACATGAAAATGACACTTGTGTCTTCTGGAACAGTTTGTTGTAGCAGTGAAGCCTGTACCTCTACTGTAGGATCATGTAGTACATGGCTAGTTCATACTACTATATGATATACCCTATAATCATTGTACATTTTAGTGTATTATCGGTATAGTGTACTTCATAATCGTTCAGTTCACACCATTGACTAATGAAGTGAAAAAAGTAATTTCAAGAATTGGAATGCCACATTTAATAATAGATTTTGTTAATTTAAAAGTACTGGTAAAATTTATAATCTTTTTGGCATCTGTCAAGTTAGTAATTTTTAAATAGCATGTTTTCTATTACTTTATAGGGAATTGTGTAAGTGGGACCTCATAAAATCAAGTCTATTTCAGTTTCTATCACTTTAGCTCGCTCTTTAGGTTTCCTTCTAAACGTTTCTTAATGTCCCCTTAATTTTCCGGCTTTCGCTGCTGATGTGTATACTTTGGATCTAGATTTTCGGCCAACTTTTCTTTGAGAAAAAGGTGTATTAAAACATTTTCATTTTTCACCCATAGTGGCTCTAATTATTCAGACTGGCTCAAATTTAAAGAACTTAGGCCTGTAGATGTAACTGTATTAGCAACAGAAGGCTATTTTTAAATAATGCATTTTCCATATACTACTTTATATACTAGATGACATTTTGTAACTTTCTAGGGTTCGGGGATGAGTGACCACAATATTACTTGTAACTGTCACGGATTTGCCTTTTCTGTCCATACGGCTATACCAGCAGATTATGTCGGCTGATGCTTAGTAGATTAAGAGCAAGGAAGTGTGGTTGTGGCTTGCCTTTGAGCACCAGTGTCATCTACTCAAAGAAACCCTGTTTCCTTTTCATTCGTTTCAGTATTTCTTTCCCAAGACCTCGCTTCCCAGCAAGCTTTCGTACACCAGAGTGCAGACACGTTAGTTCTCAGTCTTCATTCCCACATCGACACAACCATTCTGAAGTCGAGCACGCTGAATAAACAGCAGCGTTTCCCTTGCTCACGGCTCCTGGGCCATTCAGAAAGGCCTTCATCCTCCGCACCCCCCAGAAAGCATTTTGAGTTTTAGTAAGTTATAACTGAATTTTCATAAGGAATTGAACTCCAAGTTGCAAATCAGTGGCATGTAACTTTCTGGTTCAGTGAAATAAAATCTACCTAAATGTTCCAGTAATTAAGTGGCTTTGAACTACAATTTACAATAGTCTATTTAAAGATGGCAACAGTTGTATTAGTGTCACTAAAAATGTGCATTTCACATTCTGACTTCTTTAAAATTGTCAGTCAAGGCTAGAAAATATGTGGATGGTTGGTCTGGGGGTGTGTGTGCGTGTGTGCGTGCGTGCGTGTGTGTGTGTGTTTTGAATATTTCATGTAGATGTTTTGATTAAGGTATTTCATGGGTTGAGGTGCCCTTAACAAGCACGTAACAGCTATTGCTGCTGCTGCTACTACCACTACTAATAGAAAAATGCAAAAGAGAATCAGACTAGAAACAACCAGGCTCCTGTAAGCTAAGCATATCTACAGACCAGAAATGACAGACCACAAATGGAACAGAAGTGGGGACTGGTGAGTAAAGCTGAACCGCGGGCCTGCCGTGTTCTGAGTCTGTAAGCTAGAGGTGGTGCTGCTGAAACTGGCTCCTGTGGAGTATTGGAGACTAAAAATACACAGGTTAGATGCCGGAGCCAAGTCTCCTACTTTGAGGCAGAGACTAAAATGTGATAATCTCCAGTGTTCTTTTTTAAAAGGAAGAGTTTAAAAAATAAAACCTTGTGTTTGTCACCGACTACCTTGGGCTCTGTTGAGAGGAAACTGAGCATAATGGTGCTAGAAGGTTCTACCTAGCCTCTTGGTCTAGAATTGAGCCAAGGTATTCTGAAGCTTGGAAATGGGTGGAAAATAATTTTCTAAATTCATCACCTAAACAGAAATTCTCAAATATTTGGTTCTGCATTTGGTTTAGGACCTGAAGAGGCAAATGGAAGGACAGAAAGAGGAGTGGGAATGAGAGAAAACGTGAAAAGACACCTTCTTTAAGCCACTATCCAAACTTTCAAAATACGCCAGCAAACAAAGCCACTTAGCAGAATATGCACTCATACCACGTAAAATGAATTGTATAGAAAGTGAGATGGAAATAGAAGGATGCTTAAAGAGATAATCCATTCATATGGCTCTTTACATACGAAATTACAAAATAAACTAAACAGGTACATATAAAAACATTTAGAAATGTTTAAAAACCTCATCATTGAAATATGTTCAGCTGGCATAAAATGATAGATTGGACACAGTTGAAGAGAAAACTTGTGAATTAGATGGTTGTATGAGAAATTGTCGCATACCAGAACACCACAAAACATTTTAAAATGTGTATGTGAAGGAGCAATTAAATGAGATGAAAATAAATACAGAGTTTTAAGACCTCCTAAAAAAAAAATGGAGGAGTGGGTAGGAAAGAGAGACATAAGTAATAGCTGACAGTTTCCTACAACTGAGTCTAGACACACAGATTGTAAATTCACTGTAGTCTGATCACGACAGATAAAATGAGGCCAGTTCACACCCAGACAAGCTTTAGGCAAGCCAGGCCCAGATCAGTTGGATTCTGCAGGCTGTAAGCTAAACAAATGTTTATCGTTGTACAAGCCATGTGTGTGTGTTCTCTGTTATGTAGCATTATAATACATAGCTGATAGAATAACAAAATGACGAGATAGGAAGCGTGGTAAATGAATGGAATACATGTAACATGCCAAGAGGTTTTCGTGGTCAGGGAACAGGAAGACTGAAAAACTTTCTTGGAAAATTTTCAGGTAATATAATGAAGGTAATGTTAAAAGTATTAATATAAAATGCAAGAGTCATCATTAAAAGAAGTCATGCAATTCAGAAATTTAGAGTCAGAGGAAAGGAAAAAGGAAGCAACAGAAAATGTTATCCATCCAATGAAAGAACAGAAGGAGAAAAAAGGGAAAGGTTAAAAATACAAAAGATAGAACTACATCTAAATACATCAGTAATTACAATAAATGTAAACTTACTTATCGAAAGTTTAGATTTGGGGAAACCCAGCTTCTGCTAACTAGATATTTCTAGTGGCATGTGCCTATAATCCTAGCTCTCTGGAGGGTGAGGCAGGAGGATTGCTTGATCCCAGGAGTTCAACATCGGTCTGGGCAAAATACCAAGACTGTCTCAAAAAGCAAAAAAACTAAAACCAAAGTATAACAGAAGTGTAGAAAATAGTTACATTAACATATTAAAGTACAGTTTAAAGCAAACGCATTAAAAGAAATAAAGAATCCTGAGAATATATTAACAATCATGTAAGGTACCGCTTTGGATTACATTAAGCAAAAACAATTATAAAAACTAAAAATGCTGGAATCGTTAATTCACTTAGAGCAGAAACTTGGTTCAAACAGACAAAACATTAATAAAGGTACAGAACAGCTCTAATAGAAACTGTCAGACTCATGGGATTTTAAGTTTCTACTAATTAAAAAGAAACGGAAGATCCATTTTAATCCAATATATCCAAAGTGCTATTTCAACATGTAAATGTAGGAGACATTTTACATCTTTGTCTCCGTAGTTAGAAGTCTGGTTTGTATTTTGTGCTTACAGCTCACCACTGACCGTGCTTCAGGCGCTCAGCAGTCCCCTGTGCTCAGTGGGTGAGGCACACTGGGTAGTCTTGGCGCAGAAGAAGAATGCATGTGGAAACCTGCACCCGACGGCAAGCTTTGCAGGCATGTGTATGTACTGTTTTAAAAATGGGATCATCTCCTTTGGCCTGAAGTCTGGCCTCTGCACACCCCGTGGCCTCCTTAGCCTCAAAGTCTGGTCTTCTGGATGCCTCGGGGCCTTGTTTGCTGCACGCGGCCCACACCCCAGCCATCTTGGGCTCCAGCTGGGGTGTCCTTGGGGCTGCGCAGGGCTGGCAATGCAGTGCCGGCGGCGCGCCCAGTTGGGGTTGCAGGTGTGGCAGTTTAATCAGCAATCTTAGGGGAAAAAAGGAGTATGACCACACGTGTGCTGTATATTCTAATTCAAAGGCAGCTTGATCATGACCTTATATGACATTCACATTACAAAATATCAATAGCTGTGATGTACAGTGTGGTCTCTGGCCTGGTATTCTGTATTAGGTGATAACGTATCCCTGGCTGGGAGCCTTGATTAGGCTTAGGAATCAAACACTGAACTCTTCATTCATCTGTATTTCCTCATGACTTTCCTCATCATCCAAAGGGAGTCATGTCAGCCCTCTGAAGGCAGGGACTTTGTTTTGTATACTACTTGTCACTCAGTGTCTAGAATGATGCTCAGTGTGGTGAGAGTTCCATAAATACTGATTGAAAAAAAACGACTGTCACCAATGGTAGCTATTAATTAGGATGAATACAGACATGTAAGAGTTCTTACATTGAAAATAAAACTCTGTAATAGGTGGGTTAGAGGTCAAACGGTTTTCACCCAGATCCACAGGGCATTATCCACAATTCCAAAATCCTGACCTGGCCTGAGGTCATTCAACTACAAAGCCTGGCCTGATCAGTGGATGTGAGGCTATAGTCTGTTGTCTGACTTGGATTCTCCTGGAGGGGCCACACAACATATATGCACATACCTGGCCCTAGGAGGTTGGATAAGAGATTGTGAACCTACATAAATGTCTGTATTTGAGCTCTATAACAGAAGAATATATTTCATTTTGATTAGGCCAGAAGATCTGGTCGTACCAGTGATTGGTTAATGAATTATAGCAATCCATTCATTTTATGTTTATAAAACGATAAACATAGCTAATTTTGTCCCATTTCCCCTTGTTAATAAAAAACAAAACAAAAGTCTCCTTGGTGGACTACATTTTTCACAGGAATAAAGGCAGAAGAATGATGACACTGATGACAGTATTTCTTCTCCCTGGTCTCTCCTGTTCTCTACTCTTGGCCCAGAGCTAAATCATGAGAATCTGCCTTGCTAGGAAAGCATGTGCGATTTGGCTCTTTCACTGATGGAGCCAACTATATGACACATCTAATGATCTTACCATCATGCACTTCCTGCTACTGCCCCTTGTCACAGCGCCTTCCTGGCCCTGGCTACGTGCCTGCTCTACTTTAACAATGCTCCTTCTATTTCCCAGTGTTTCTACTTGCCTCTATATAATACTCCCCAAACATACTGTTACATTCCAAATGGCTTTCTTTACTGCATAATATTCACTCAACCATGTTCAATCAACCCACCTGTTAAAACTGTTTCCTTTTTTAACATTTTATGGCGTCTAAGAATTTCAAGTAGTAGACAGTTCTGTTATATTTGGGGCCATGGGGTTCTGGTCTGGCATGTGTAATGACCAGGAATCATTTGTTTTCTATGTAAAACAGATAGCAAGAGTTTCTTGGCAAGTGCATGAGGGCTTTGTACACTCACATTTGGGCTGCTATATTGTATTGCTTAGTGTTCTTTAGAGAGCCAGAACCAATAGAATATAGACGTAATTATGGAAGAGGGTTATTAGATTGGCTGACAGGATCAGTAGCTCCACAATGGCCATCTACATGCTTCAGGGCCAGAGGCCAGCAGCTGTTTGGGCCAAGAAGATGGAAGCCTCAAGCAAGAGGGATGGAGGATGCAGCCCTTGTTGGAGGTTGAAGGCCTCGAAGCTCCTTGGAGAATCCCTGGTGTGAGTGCACGGAAAGACAGAAGAAGGTGGAGTCTGATGTCCGCAGGCCGAGAAAGACACACCCACTCAGCAGAATGGAGCAGGCGAGCTCTGGCTGGCTTCCTTCTTCATCCACTTTTGTCCCTTCAGGTATGCAAACCAAGTGGACTCTGCCACCTGTGTTCAGGGCAGGTCTTCCCTCCACTGTTGGATGGTCCACATGCTAGTCATCTCTGGAAATGCCCTCACAGGCCCACCAGCAGTGTGCTTTGCTACTCTCCTAGGCATCTCTCAATCTAACCCAGTTAACAGTCAAGATTAACCATCACAGGGGTCAACGAGGGGTCACAGTACAGGGAGAGGAAGCCGTGCAAAAACTGAGACTGAAAAAGATAAGCCATACAATTATCACTTCGTATTTGGAAACTCAGATCTAAAATCATGTTCAGAAAGAAATACAGTAAGACCTTGTAATTTCACCTAAATTTAGTGTCTCATCATTTTAGTATCTCTGAAAATGGGAAATTGTTCCCCTTCTTTATAACACATAAAATAATGATGTACGTTACTCTCGAAATCAATAGTGCTTTAAACTAGATGAATTACAATATAAATTACTGTATACCATATTATTTTTGTTTTTATTTTCTTAAGAGATTAATATTTTAGAATATAATAACCTAAATAATAAAAAAGCTATAATTAAAACACTCATTTTATAAAGTAGTTATCTATATTATATTTTCTTTAATCGTTTCCCATATTGTAGACTATTTGGCTTTTTTTTCTTATTAGTATTGACGAGGTGAACATTTTTGTACATATGCTCATTCTACACAGAGGTGATGTAGAGTGGTTAGGCACATAGAATTTGGAGTCAAACCACCTATGTTTGAATCCTGCTTTCTTTTATCACTTACTACTTATGAAATATTTACCTGAGCTTTATTGTAAAGATTATTAATATACATATATAACCCCAACTTCCTAATGTTATTACACATTAATACATTAGATAGAGGAATGTGTGGCATATAGTAAGTGCTATAGGAATGTAAACAATTAGAATTTGATTATTAGATTCCTAGAAGTGGAATTACCTTGTCAAAAGATATAAACATTTTCTGAGGCTCTGCTGAAATAGTGCCATATTTCTTTACAATGAGATTATATTAATTTATACTCCTAAAGTATATATTACCCCACTCTTGCCAATTTTTAACAGCTTAAAAAATAAATCCTTATTAATCTCATAAGTAAAAATGTCAGTTTATTCTAAAATTTATTCCTTCAGTTATTAAAAAGTTTTGAATTGAATATTTTCTGCACTTTGGGCATTTATATTTCCTTATTTATGTTTGTTAGACTCTTGCTTAATGGTTTTAAAGAGTTCCTGATACATTTAGATAAACTCAACAGGTCATGCTATACATTTATAATGATCATTTGGACAAGTTAATTATGTAATCAGTCACACTTAAAAAGTAGTTTAGGGGACTGAGAATTTATCTCAAGTGGTAGAGTTCTTGCCTAGTTCACTGTAGGCCCTGAATTTGAGCCCCAGCACTGCCCCCCAAAAAAGTAGTTTGGCATTTAATATGTATGTAAGTTTGATTAGTAAATATATACAAATGTGTCTACTTTGTTACTTAAAGTTTGAAAAGTAATTTTTACCTGTATCTTCATTTTATAATGTTTAATTTTATAATGTTTTATAAACAATTTTATAATGTTTAACATACTTTATAACATACTTTATATGTTTAACAACTTTAAACTGTCATTTTAAAAAATGAAATATCAGCTGGACATGGTGCCAGCCTGTAATCCCAGCCCTGGCAAAGTCTATGGCAGGGAGACTCCAAGTTTAAACCTGGTAACCCAGTCTGGACAACTCAGCAACTTAATGAGACCCTGTTTCCCCAAAACAACAACAACAACAAACAAGAAACAAACAAACAAACAAACCCTTTTCCTTAAATCAGTTTAACCAACAAGCTGATATTTCTTGTTAAAATATTTTAAAGTAATAGATTCTAATTTTAGAAAAATTAGCAAACAAAGGATGAACAAGCAAACTGAAATTTTCTATAACTCTGATGTCTAATGATAACTATTGTTAGTAGTTTTATTATGGGGTTCTTTCTCTCTTTTTTCCCCATTTTATAGGGTGTCATTCTATCTTTATTGTTCCTTTATCATGTATTAGTGTGTATTTGTCTTGATCTACTTATCTTGTGTCATTTTTCTATCTTTAAGCAAAAACCCCACCCATGTAACCACTTCGGTTTTAAAGTATGTTTTAACTTTACCGTTCTGGAAGATGTCCATCACATTTCCGTCACAGGGACTTGATTTTCTCTTAGATATCTAGATTGCTCCTCTTGCACTACTTTCACCTCTTGTGGTCTCTGCACCACATCACCTTATTAGTATGGTTTTCCCCTGACCACCCATTTTAGAATGGTAATGTCTGTTTTTTCCCTTGGTACTCCCTAATCCCCTTCTTTAATTTTTTCCAAGATATATGTATTTGTGATATATGCATATAGACACACACACATATATTTATATTTGCATATATTTACATTGCATAAATATGCATATATTTGTGATATATGCATATAGACCACACACTTACATATCTTAGTTTTGTGTGTTGTCTGTTTCTCCCTATGATGGATAAATTTCATGCACAAGGGATTTTGTCTTCCTTTGTATACAGTTACAGCCTCTGGGCCCAGAACAGTGCTTCGTACATACCAGTGTACTCAGTAAATACATGGTAAAAACATGAATGAATGACCATCTACAGGGGAAAATCCTCCTTTCCCATTGCTTTCATTTTGACTTCATACGTTCATTTTTGTTTGACCACACAACTCTATCAGCTTTTGGTTTTTCTTTTTTTTGTGGGGAAGGTGCTGGGGATCGAACTAAGGGTCCTGCACTTGCTAGGCAAGCCCTCTGCCACTGAGCTAAATCTCCAGTCCCAGCTTTTGGCTTTTCAAGACATTGAGAAAGTTTTGCAACTCAATGCAGAAAAGTACCTTTCTGCTATTTCTTTTCCTGCAGTCCTAGAATAGCCCCACTTCAACTCATGTTCATTTGGATTTCTGTCTGGCATTTTTGTTTGACTTCTAAAAATTGCTAGCTGAGTTTCTTTTTAACTTCTGTCTACTTTTTTTCCAAATGATCTTATTACTCTTACACCATATGTAATATCTAGTGCTGCTTGCAAGATTGGAGTCTCTTGTTGCCTTTTTGTTTTAACCTTTAGTTTTCTCTGTTATTTTAGAAATAATTTCCAAAGCTGCCCACATGTTATTTATGTTATGAAATATGTTTAAAGCTGTATAGAGAAAATAATTGATTTCCCCTCCTCTACCCCTTGAGATAACCAATAGCAAATGGATGCTGCATCCTTACAATTTCCTCTGGGCTCATACAGATGTTCAAATCTTATATTTATGTTTATTTTAAAATGATTAATACTACAGGCATCACATATTACTCTGTAATTTCTTTTTTAACACCTTTATTGATGTGTACTTTACATACCATAAAATTCTTCTAAATGTACTACTCAGTAAGTTTCAGTAAATTCATACAGTTGAGTAGCCACTTCCATTGCTCCATAATATTTCCTCATGTTCATTTGCAGACAATGCCGGTTCACATCCTTGGCTCTGGAAACCACTAATCTGCTTTCTTTTGCTATACTTTTATGTATTCTAGAAATTTCATTTAACTGCAGTCAAACACTATGTAAATTCTTGTTGCTGAATTCTCACTGTGGCATGATGGCTTTGAGATTCATCCACTTTGTGGGTTTCCCCCCTTTTTATTGCTGGGTAGTATTCCATTGCATGGACATACCACATTTTGCTTTTCCTTTTCAGTTGATGGATATCTGTGGTGATTCTAGTTTTAGGCTATTATGAATAATACTGGTATGAATAACTGTCTACAAATCCTTTTTTTTTCTTTCTCCCCTCTTCCCCTCCCCGCCCTTCCATTCACCCACCCCTCTCTATTTGCAACAAATTTATTTACACTTTTCCATTTTTTTCCCTTTCATCTTACTTTTCTTTTAACCTTCTTCTTTATCTTCCTTTTCCCTATCTAGTTCTCCTCTCTTTTGAATACTATCTCTTTTTTTTTAAAAAACATAATATCTATTATACCCCTTTGTCCTTATTTACACTTATGGTTTCTCATATCAGAGAAACAATTTGAAGCGTACTGATAAGTGTCTGATTTATTTCACTTAAGAGTATGTTCTCAAGGTGCATCCATTTACCTACAAATGTCTCTAGTTTATCATTTTTTATGGCAGAGTAGTACTCCATTGTGTAGAAAAAATCACATCTTCTTCAGCCATTCATTAGTTGTTGGGCATTTAGGTTGTTTCCAAGACTTAGCTATTACAAATTGTGCTGCTATGAACATGTTGTGCAAATATCACTGTGATATGATGATTTTAATTCTTCTGGGAAGATACCCAGCAGAGGAATAGCCGGGTCAAATGGACGCAAACCTTTTATATTCCGTCTCATTTCATTTTTCTTGGGTGAATATAAGGAGTAGAATTTCTGAGTTTTATACCAAAGGCATTTAAAGAAACTCTCAACTATTCACAAAGATTTTAAAGGGAAGTTAAAGGGTTCAAGTTTGGTGAGCACATGAGATAGTGGACTCAGAGCTGTTTACAATCTAAATACAGAGCATGAGACAGGTTGGGGTGGAAACTAGATAACTGTGGTCTTAAATCACAGGGGTGATGTGGAAGCCATGGGAGTAGATGAGACCTCTGGGCAGTTTGTGTAATAGTAGGAGGCCTGAACCCTCGGAGACAAAAGCAATTGGGAAGAGCAGGTCAATAAAGAACTAGTGAGAAGATGTGAAAAGTCAAGTAGAAGGAGAGCCAGGAAGAACTGGGCCACAGAATCCAGGGGAAGAAGATGTAATACAGGAAGTGGGCAGCTGTGTCAGTTCTAGTCCTGAGAATTCCGTCTCCGATGTTTTCGCCCCTTAATCCCCAGATCCAAACATAAACACCAAAATTAGCCCCCCGCAGAACACTTTTAGACAGGAGCCATTATGAAATCCCCAGACCCTGGTCTCTATGAGTGGCAGTCCAGCAAACTCCGAAATACAGCCCGCTGCTCACCTCCTCGACCTGCCTCCACATGTTGCTCTGCTTCTCCTGCAGTGAGTCACATGCCTGTCTACTGTGTCCTTAAACTCCAGAGGGGGTCAGTGATGCATTTCAAGGTAGTTCTGACGGCATCCTGGGCTTGAATGAAGCAAAGTACACAGGAACTGGTCATACTAAACCCCCTAGAAATTTTCAAAGAAATTCCCATTATCACATCATTTTTACTGTACTCCTTTTATGCCCTTGAGGTGGGTGTTGATATAAGAATCTTTGCACACCTTATGTAGGTGAGCTAGTCTTCCGTTTAAAGGCCTTTAAAGGTCTCTCTACTTCAGTACACTGGATTTCCAGGCACTCCAGAGCTGATGTCAAAAACCTCGAATGAGTGAACAAATGATCTGTCGTGAATGGATAGCTCATTCCATGTCATTACCTCTTGTTATTTATTGCATCCTGTTAACTACTTTCTCAAATCACTTTTCTCCTTTGGCTCTTCTGACCACACTTTCTCCTGACCCCATTTTTACCTTCCCATCTGCTATTTCTCCTCTTCTCTCCTTCTTCTCTTTTTACTGCCTGCCCTTTAAACATGGTGTCCTCCAGGGATTCATCCTCAGCTCCTTTCTATTACCATCTTACTAAATATATTCTCCCTGGAGAAATTTGCTCCAGATCCCTGATTTGACTCTCTATATGCTCTATATCCCAGTCTGGACCTCCCCACTTAATTTTAAATCAATGGTATATTGAAGAACAGTTGTTAAATTTTCAACAACATGTTGAGTCAGTTGCTATCCCTAACCATATTAAAATTGTATAAATTTATAAATTTATTAAAATTGTATGAATTTATATTTTTAAAAGATAAATACTTAAAACCCACTACTTCCCATTTTGCTACATTTCTGTATTATCAGTGCTCTTGAGATTATGTATATCTATTATATCCGAATGGTGGAAGTGCTATATAATGTGCTATCTCATCAACTACACATTTGGTGATGTTACGTTGCCATCTTGAAAACTGTCATGGTGGGAACATTTTTATCATGGATATTGGGAAATGATACAAATCTACTTTGTTTTTTATTGATTGTGTATACTTAGGAAAATGATTTAGAAGACGTTGATGATATAGATTAAGATGAATAGGGTGTTTTATCTATAGGTGTTGGATTATGACTAACATGAAAAATTAAGAAAATTCTTTTAATGTTAAAAACTACTATTCAGAAAAAACGTGCTCCTATTATTGATGAACAAGACAAGTTCTGACTCACATCATCGTTTCTTTTTCTTTTACTCCTTAAACATAGACATTAATATCAACCACCGTGTATGTCGTAACTCATTCATCAATTCCAACCACAAGTTTGCTGTCATAAAAGAGTCTGGCAAAAGTCCACAAAGACAGTCTCCGAGAACTGACTGGTGGAATGGAATTTACAATGAAGGGTAATTACTGAGAACGAAGAATATTATTGTAAGTTATAACCTTCATATCAGTAAAATGTATTATCTGTCCATCCCTCCATCCCTCCCCCGAGAGAAGGCCAAATACTTACTAGCACACTTTTTGAGACCCTCATTATCAACAGCCTATCAACAGAAATTTTCATTGTTAAATGACAGGCATCTCAGCCTTATGTCAAAAATGTAATTTATTTTTCTCCTGTAATCTTTCTCTCTTCTGGTATACAGTATCTTAAAGAATTACACTACCCTAAGGAGGTAACAAAGCGAGAACAATAGCTATAGATTGCCTTTTCAATGTCTTGTCTGTGAAGGCCAGAAGAAGGTAAAAAGGAGATAAAGGGCCTGTGAGTTTTTGTGTGGTTTAATTTTAAACAAGAGCGGTCCTGTGTGTATTCATTAGGGGGCAGAGGCTACGGAAAGAGGCCAGCTGGGAGCTCTGGGAGGTGTGTGGAGTTCAGGGGTGACCAGGGAGAAGAGGTGGGAGCCAGAGCATCTTGGCCTTGGGTGGAGAAGAGTCATCTGCTCCACGCTGACAGGAGGAAAGGATCTAGGGGTCACTGTGTGCCCTAGGTCGGGAATTCGTGTGCAGGTGACTGGGGGGATGGAGGGAAGTGGGACAGGAGAAGAAAGCTCACTGGAAACTAACTTCAGTCTGACTCAGGAAGGAGGGGCTGGGTCACAAGCCACACCACAAGGGCAACTCCACCTTGGGGCGGGGGTCTGGCACTTCACCCTGTGCTCATTGTGCATTTGGGGAGTCTGCCCTTCCGGGGAGTCTGCCCTCCCGGGGAGTGGAACTAGGCCTTCACGTCGGGTGGGGTCTGACTGGCTGAGGATAGTTTTCCAGGGAAGGGGATAGCTGTGCTTTTTAAACAGCCACCACTCAGAACAGCTGAGGGGCAAGAATGCCGCCTAATAGGGGAATCCCAGTGGGGCACCACCGGTATTAACATATTTATAGTTACAAATTGAGGGGCGGATGGAAGGTAGAAATGGGAGAAAAAATTAAGATGGTTTCCGATGAGTACTCCCTCTCTCTCTGTGGGAAGGTTGTTGTTGATGGGGGCACAGTGAATCTGACTAGGGTGGGAGGGTTTGGAGCAACTGCTACAGTTGGTGACAAGAGAGGGGCTGCCCTGGGCGATGCTCAAGGTGCAGTTACTACAGAGTGAGCAATGACAGCAGTTTGCATTGTTATTTAACTATTCTTCAGCAGTCTCAGTGTGGGAGAAAAATGCAGTTTGGTTTCCTTGATCCAGTGTCAGGATTTTGCTGGTTGAGTGTAGTGCAAACAGAAAAGGGTAAGGCACCTGGGGATGATGGTGAGCGCGTTAGTGAGGTGTCTCACCACCTTTTGGGAAGGAAGCTGTGCAAGACAAACTACAGGGCACGGCATTGTGTTCTCAGTGCAGCGTTGAAGTACCGAGTACTGGAAAAGGTCAGAAAAGAGAGTAAAGCCCTTTCTCAGAGTTGAGGGGGAATTTCTGTGGTTTTATATAAAGAAGGCTACATTTGAACTGGGTCTTGAAGGGCTAGGAGTGAGGGAGGGAGACCTCTGTGAGGGGATATGGAAGAGACTAGAAAAGTCCACCAAAGCAGTCTTGTTGGGGACGTGTAATTTGCAAGGTTGGTGTGGTAGTCAGTGCTTACTGACCCTGCAACAAAGCAGATAGAAAGGTTGGTGTGGTAGTCAGTGCTTACAAGAGCTTGCAGGGTTGGGGCAGGTTCCTCCAAAGACTGCATGTGCTCTGAATCAGATTTACGGCAGAACACAAATTTACAAGATTAGTGTGGTGGACTGATAGGGTCAGCGTGGGCAGGAACGCCCAGCTGGACTGAATTGGTGCGGTTCTGGGCGTAGACGATTCACCTGAAGAGTGTTGCTGACACAACATAAAGGAGAACGGGAGCAGAAGATGGAGGCTGGTTGTTTCCCAGGAGAAGCTCTGCTGCGGCTGATTCTCCTGAAGAGGACTTGACGGTTCTCCTTGCAAAAAGGGCTCGGGGCCTTGCTGTCGTGGAGGATGGCTGCTGTTCGCTTCAGGTGAGCTCTGATCTTTATCTCTGCTGTGAGCATCGTATCCTGGTTCCAGTATAGATTTCTTCAGCCACTTAGTGCAGAGACGGATGTACGTGGGTGCCCAGCCCTTGACTGGATCTTTTGGGTCTCCAGTGCGTAGGTAGATGTTCTGCAGTCTTCCTGAATTTGGCTTGTGTGTGTGAATGTTGTAAGTGTCCTGTATTAAATCTCCTCCCTTGCAAACCATTGACTCTAGAAAAGTAACACAAGAAATTGGTAGGAGAGAAGTGGGGTCCTTGCTGTGATGTTGCCTGGTCATGTGGTTTAAGAGCCTTTGGAATTAATTTGGAAAGGTTTTGAGAGACCAGCCAAAGAGGCAGTCCTGGAATGCTCTAAATTTATATGGAAGACTCTCTGGTCAGAGTGCAGAAAACCAGAGTAACTGTTGGAAATGCTGCCAGTTAGGATGAGGCTTGGGAGGCCTCTGTTGAGAAAGACTGCGTTGGCTGCTGGTTCCCAGGTGGTATATGTGGGGTTTGGCAGAGGTCGGTCTGCATTTTGCTTGTGTTTGGAGATATTACCTGGGTGGCAGAAAAATTTCAGTGCAATCTGTTGGTGGGACAGCAGCATGGTTATTGTCGAGGGCTTTTGGGCAGATCTGTGTTGGTAATCAAGAGCGCAGAAGCAGCAGGGTGACTTGCAGTGTCTGGCCAGAGAGGAGTTGTGGATTGCAAGGATGAACAGAGGAGGATGTGGTTGTAGAGAAGAAACAGGACAATGGAAAAATGACTTGGGGTCTTTTACCAAAAAAGAAGAGTGTATTTGGAGTGCAGGAGGTCCTTTGGGGCGTCTCTTAGTGTTGCTGTGCTCTGTTGTTTAAGTTTATGGAAACCAAAGAGTTTTAAAGTTTGAAGCTATATTTTTTAATGTGGATGCGCTGTATTGGTATATTGTACTTGTAAACTTTATTGTTATAGAACAAGCAAGAGAGACAGAATGGAGTCGTATATTTGTAATTTTTGGACACCTGTTTGTAATCAGTGTTGAGAATCCTTTGAATATTATTTTCTGATGTGGGAATGAGTGCAATAAGAATTGTATTGTTAATGTAAATCTGAATAGACCAAGATATATTAATGCTTTACAAATCTGCCACTGGAGACTGTGGTTTAAAGAAATGTGTCTGGTTATCAAGTTGCCTGGGCGTGGATTGTGGTGGACTGATGTGGTCAGCTTGAGCAGGAATCCCAGCTGGACTGAGTTAGTGCGGTTTTGGTTGTAGAAGATCCACCAGGTTATTGCCAACATAACATAAAGGAGAATGGGAGCAGAAGATAGTGGCCCTACCACTGCTCTCTTGCAAACCACTGACTCTAGAAAAGCAACTAATACGATTAGCTTCCAATATCTGCGCACAGAGTCAAATGTAGAAGAGTGCAGAGATCTGAGGAAGTCAGGCTAAGGCCTGGAGCCCACAGCAATGTCCCTGAGTCGGTATCAGGAGGCCGAGAATCTGCGCTGGAGGACTGAAGGGTCTTCGCTGAAAAGCCAAGGCCAGTGCTGGAGGCTGGAAGGTCTGCACTGCAGGCCAAAAGCTAGTGCTGAAAGCTGAAGAATCTGCGCCCAGAGCCGGGAGACGATGGCCAAGGCGAAGATCTGAGCTTCTCTGGGAAAAGCCAGCAGCAAGGAAGATCAGCTGGAATCCCCCACCCCCATTCTCCTTTCATACCATCCGACAGCCGTGCTGACTCAGTTCAGCTGGGTGCTCCGCTCAAGTTGACCTGACTGCCCGGCAGCATTGGCGCTTGTCCTTGGCCCCTGCGCTCCAGCTCAGCAGGCTGCCTCTCACACTGGGCCCAGGGCAACAACTTGGGGTGGAGGCCTGGCCAGGGAATGAGCTCTGCACCCTTCCAGCCCCATCCTGGGAAGAAGGAAGCACATTGCTGCGTCCCAGTTTGGTAGTTCTCTAGACTCATCTCCGTGGTGGTGAAATGGATGAAAACCGACCAGGAAATAACCTGGGTTTTTGGCACTGCATTCGCGGCCCAAGGCAGCCAAAGAGCTCAGAGTTGTCCCTGTTGATATTTAAACCAGAGCAGACACCACTGCTAGTAGGCAAACAAGACCACAACCGAACCGCACTTGGATCTGGCACCTGGCCCAGAACTGCTTGCGGCTGGCTGTGCATACTCCCCCAGCCTTCCATTAACTACAGTAATACATTTCACTCAGTTGAATATTTTGGTTTCTGCATATGTGGGATTTGGGTACAGTTACATTGTGCTAGATGGTGTGAGGACAGAGACATTGAAAGCAGTTGAAAGGAAGTTTTTAGTTGAAAAAAAAATAAAAGGGACAGATTTTTATTTAATAAATAATCCAAATAATATAGTAGTGTATGAAAAAAGTAGCCATTACCTTTTACCTCCAAAATAATCCTCTCTTCCAAAAGATTACCACTGTTAACAGTTTGATATATAGGTTTTTACAATACATATGTATATATGAAATTTATGTGTAACATGAAAATAAAGATATATTATTCTGGCCTTTAATCTGACACTTTTCAACTGGTGATCTATCTTGTGTATTTTAGTAGGATTAGGTAGATAGTTGGCCTTCTTCATAGCTGCCTAATATTCCACCACACAGTGGCCCTATTATTAACATATTCCCATTAATGAAAGTTCAGGTAGATTCTACATTTTTATTATTATAAACAATGCAACAATAACATCTTATATATATGTATAATTTTTACACTTAGTAATTATTTTAGATAAATTGCTAGAAATAGAATTACTGGGTCAAAAGATGTGATATTTTCCAGTATCAGCTATCTGATGTGCATAGCCAGACTGCCTTCCAACCCTTTGTATAAATTTACTTTCTTTCCAATAGTGTAGAAAAGTGCTTGCTTCTTTACTAAAACAGAGCAATATTGGTATTTCTGCCCGGTTGGTTAAAGTTACATCTTAAGAAGCCATTTTTAATAATTGTGGTAATAAAAGATAAGTGCTTGTACCAGGACAGTTGGCACTGCAAATAGAATATGTTCTCTGGGAACTCGAGCTCCGAAGAGTTCAGCGGTTGATCGTTGCGAGAGGCTGGAGCGAGTTTCTCTGTGCTGGTGAAGACAGGATGGAAATCCTGGAAATCCTGGGAATGGGCTGGAAATCCTGGGAATCCTGGGAATGGGGCAGAAATCCTGGGAATCCTGGGAAGTCCTGGGAATGGGCTGGAAATCCTGGGAATCCTGGGAACGGGGCAGAAATCCTGGGAATCCTGGGAATCCTGGGAACGAGGCGGAAATCCTGGAAATCCTGGGAACGGGGCAGAAATCCTGGGAATCCTGGGAAATCCTGGGAACGGGGCGGAAATCCTGCAGCCACTGCTGCTTGTTCAGTCTGAAACTCCCAGAATTCATGGAAGTTGGCATCCTCTGTGGTTGCTGGCAGTAATAGGATCAAATTTTTAATTTACTTATGATATGCAGAGATTACACTATCAAAACCTTTCAGTAGGAGAGGATTGCCCGTCATTCCATATTATTGAACTTTATAAATTTAAGTTTAAAAAGAAAAATGCCTGGGTGGGTTTTTTTTTTTTTTTAATCATTGACAAGACAGCAGCTGAGAGCTGGCCTTTAGCACTATTATATGTACAGCTGAAAATACGTAGAATGGAAAATCAAAGCATCATCATTGTAACAAATGCTTTGTTAGAAATTTAAGTCGGTATCACAGGGATGGCCTGATTTCTGTCTTTGGATGATTTTTTTCAGAGTGGGTTTTTTTTTTTTTTGGTGCTGGGGATCGAACTTGGGGCCTCGTGATTCAGAGTTTTTTTGTATGTAATTTTGAAAGAAAATGTGATTGACTGATTCTGGGGCTCAGTTCGTCGCCCTTCCCTACATTCACATGGTTGCTGGACCCTCCAGGCATGAATGGAATGTACTTTCCTATTCATGACTTCAGGCTTGGCCGCATTCTTTGCTTTGGCAAACAGATTTGAGTGGAAGTTCTAGATTCGAGCCCAGACCCCTAAGGTGAACAAGCTCTGGCTGACTTCTTGGTCCAGGGAGGGTAAGACACATGCGGAGCAAGTCTAGTGTCCTAGGTGAGGTAGAATCACCAACTGATTCGCAGAACCATGAAAACAAGTACTTGTTGTATGCCACAGGTTTGCATGGTTGGTTGTTATGCAGCTTTGTTCCAATAATGGCTAACTGATACACAATTTTTTGTTTTCTAAAGCTTTTAGTACTTCTATAAATTTTTCACCAACTTTTAAATTTGGCACGTCTACTTTTTTTGGGGGGAGGGCCAGGTGCTGGGGATCAAACTCAGGCCCTTGCACTTACTAGGCAAGCACTCTACCACTGAGCTAAATCCCCAACCCCTGGTATGCGTACTTTTAATATGCTTTGTATTAAATGCTATATGGTCACTGTTTTGTTTAAGGATGTCTTAGTTCAATTATAGTCCAAGAGATGATTCACCCAATTTTGTGCTCTTATCCACTGGTAAAAATGACAATGCAAGTTTAGTTTTATTTTCTTCAAATCCATGTTTAATTCTAAATAAATTTTGCCTGTCTTTAAAATTTTATGGTTAAGGTCATGACAATGAGAAGTGGATGGTGGAGTTCTTAAAATATTTCAATTTTGCATTCAGTTTTCGGAATTCTCTTGATGTCGTGTAGGTCTGAAAGGTTAAAAATAACTGTGCCTCTAGAGACTTCTTCTTGGGCTGCATTTGTCCTTGGGATTCTCTAAGCTTTTCCCACCAAACTGGGTCATCACCCTTACCTAATTTTAAAATCTCCCAGATCCGATGTTCTACAAAAATCAATGAGATCTTTCCCATCAGATAATCCCAGCAGCAGCGCATCATATTCTCTGGTCTGATTCTGCGGGAGTTAGATTTTATATACTCTGTTGTGATAATTTATTAACTTGATAAAATCTGCTGACTCCTCATGGAAAATATTCTGTTTATATTTTATATTTCCTACAGGTTTCTTTCCAAAGCCTTTATTATTGCGTATTTACATGTGAAAAGGGCCTTTGTTTTTAAAAGTTCTTCTGTGCCTGTTTATCATCTCTCCTGAAGTCACAGCCTCTGTTTGTGACATACCTCGTTGTACTTTTCATATTCAGAGTACTCAGTGAATCCTGAATAATTAACCTTCCCATTGTGTATGAGTTTTTAGGCGAATGAAACTAGCTCCATTTTACAGGCAGGGCAAGCTAGAGAGATACAGGAGGTGCTCACTCAAGGGTGTCCAAGTCCGAATGTAAATCCCTTAGCCCTCTTGTACTAGGTGAAGCCCCATCTGTGGTTATAGTTAAGTCTGCTGGGTTTAATCATGTGTACTATATTATGCTTGATTTTCTCTTCTGCAGCATTTCTGAATGAAAAATATCCATGAGAAAAGGAAGATGCACATTGGATTAAAAAAAAATCTTCAAAGCTACATAGTAATTACTGAATTACTCAGGAGAGTGCTTGCTGGATAACCTGTTGGTAGAGCTGTAGCAGAGGTGTCCTTGCATAACAGCATGTTTGCATGGACTGAGGAATGAGTTCTGACTTGGATCTCGCCTTATGTGTTGTCTGTTTCTTCACCACAACTTTAGGGTCAACTGGCAAATGACAAATTAGATCACTGATAGAAAACCCCGATGTATTCACATTAGCTGTTACACTAGCTTGGTTTATTCAAGTTTGTTCTTTTTATGTTATGTCTACTGATTTAAAAATTTGCTTACTAACTGGTGATAAATAGCAGTGATGATTAAAGCCAAACAAAAATTTAAAAATCTATGGAGCAGTGTTAATATTCAATTTGGTTTTGCAGAAAAGGCTGCGTTGTGTAATTCTTGCGGAGCAACAGGATGAGTTGCCCCAAATCTTGCCCTACAGGACATCTTCCACAACTTTCTATTCCTCACTCCCCTTGATAGACTCCTCTTTAAATCCTTCGAGACCCTTCTGGTTACAGCAATCTCTATCTCTCAACCCATCTTTTTCTTTTGAATCCACATTGTGTTTTGTTTGATGCTCCCTTATGAAAGTTATCACAGCCTACTGTCTTGTCCTCCAACTAGATTATAAATTTCTTGGGGCAAGGGCTATAATTAATTCATCTTCATATTCTCTGCAGGCCTAGAATCCTAGTCTTGCTATTTGAATAGTGTTCAATGTTAAAATAACTAATGACGTATAGTACATAGCTATATCTATCCTTTCCCCAGTTGGGTTTGACTTGGATAGGGAATCTAGTCTTGGGTTGAATCCTACAAGGAAAGCCAAATGTTAGCAAAATTATAATATGTATGTTATTAGGAGCTTATCTAAACCAAATCCAAGATCACAGATTTGGTGAGTGTCACAAAATTCACATTCACCAAATTTGATTGCAGAGTTCATGTATTAGAGACTCCAAAATCTTTTAGCTTTTATTTTCAAAAGGATCAGGTTGCCTTAGTAAGAAACCAGGGGCCATGAACGTAAGTTCCGCTCGACTGTCATCTGTAGGAAAAAACACAACGGGATATAAATAGAGGGAAAGCATGTTCTCCTATGTATTCAAGAATTAATTCCACTGCTATTCACCAACCTCTAGGAATCTGGAAATAATATGCCTGTTGGCTATTTGTGTTAAAACAGATGTAGAATTAATCAGTCTAGCTAACAGTACTAGGTCTACCTTGGCCAGTAAAGGATTTTTAAATAGTTCTTCCTAACAGGAATCATAACTAAGTCCTCTAAATCACGTCGTCAACAGGCCAACGTATTATCATCATCGTGTCGTATGTATTCACATCTCCCCTCTTGTGAATAACCTCTACCATTTCCCGGGAAACACGAGATTCTCTCTCCTGCATCTCCCGACCTTCTTGGAAGGCAGCGTTCTTACCCGGAGCACCAGCGTCTCCCTGTGGGGGTGGGTAAGGGCAGAGCACGCTGGGAGCCACGGCATCTAAGGCAGTTTACCCCTGCTGCTTTCCGGCCTCCCCACCCTTCTGCTACCAGCATAAAAATGAAGGTAACTTATTTGAGTAAATATTCAAATTCTACATTCCTAATCCTTTTCCAGGACTGAGCTATGTAGGAAAGTTTTAAATTAAGCCCTTATATGAGGATGGCATCTGTAGCTCATGAAAGTGGACCAAGAAAACCAACAACTTGATACCTTAAAATACAACATAAACAGCATTTGACTTAGACAGGACCAAGGCGGTTGGCTTGGCTTTGATGTTTTGGGCTCAACCCCACCCCGCAGCTGTCATGTTCCTATTCGCATATATGTCTTGGGCACATGAACAGCTTCATTGCTTTGTGGCAGTTATCCAGAATCTTCCTTGTTTATACCCACTTCCTTCCAAGCATCCTATTTTTCTGTCTTGTTTCTCTTTTAACTCCCAGCACTCTGTAGGGCCTACATTCAAACTTACTTCACTCTTAGATTTTTTAGCTGAGCTGTGCAGTCCTAGCACCAAGCCTTGGCAGTCTGTGCCCATGCTGATGTGTCTGAGATGCTGTGAGGATGGGAGAGAGACATAACTTCTCAGAGCCTCAGGTTCCCTCATCTGTGGAAGAAATTGTATTACGGGGTTTTGTGAAAGTAAAGCATACATGAATTCAATTTTATTCATCGGACTTAAGGAGTGCTGCCCTGGGTACTTATGAACAAATAAGTTATGGCTTTCTGATGAAGACAGACAAGAAGTCAAGGTTTATGAGCCCTGGATGGCAGCTCATGCCTGTAATTCCAGCATTCTGGGACGCTGAGGCAGGAAGATCTCTAGTTGGAGCCAAGTCTGGGCAACTTGGTGACTTAGAGAGACCCTATCTCAAAGTAAAAAGTAAAGAGGGTTGAGGAGGGAGGCCAGTGCAGAAGTCCTGGGTTCAATCTCCAGTACTTTAAAAACAAAAACCAACAAAAAACCCCAAACAGAAGCCAAGGCTTATGGAGATGTACACAGCAAGTTATGGGGGAAGGGGAGTTGCTCACTGGAGTCTATCATTGGGGTAGCACAGAAGGTCTGTAGATAAAGGCTTCCAAAGGAAAGTCACACTTGAGCTGACTTTCAAAGAACATTTTGGAATTAGACTGCTGGGGAGATGGGACAAGCCCAGAAAAGGAACAAAGTGGGGTTGAGAAGTAGTGACCATCCCAGAGAGAGCAGTGACCATCCTCTGTGGTCCTGGGTGTGGGGCTTAATCTCTGTGAGCTTTAGTTGCCAAAGTTACTAAAACAGGGGAAGGGAGTGGTAAGGGCATTATCCGCAGTCATATTTTGCCTATCAGGTATTAGCTAGTTTTGATAGTTCTTATTTCTCCCTCCTTCCTTTTTCTAACCGTATGCTGGTTTTGCTCCAGGGAAAATGCCCACCTCTCACCTTTGGGGAGCACCCAGGGCAGTGCTCACACTAAGCTTCTGAGGAAGCCCAGGCCACTGTCAGTAATGATTGGCTCAGGAAGGGGATTGTACAGTTCAGCAAAATTCAATTTTAACTTTATTTTTTCGAGTTCTCTTTTTCTGGAGAATCTTGAATGCTACAATATCTGCAGCCGCATGAGTCCCACAGAAATGCCTCTGGGAGTGTGGGGCTCAGATGTGGGAAAAAGAAAACTAGATCCCAAAGTCCTTACTGTTCTCCCAGGAGGACAAGGCTGGGACCAGTTTTACCTCTGGATTCTTCTGCTTTGAGTAGGGAAGTCTTTACTGTGCGTAAAGCAGTTTCTGTCCCTTGCCATTAAAAACAAACATCCTAAGTCTTTGTAAAGACTGGATGAGGTAATACTGTAAGCCTGGCCCCATAGCTGACCCACCACAGCCCTTCAGAGACGGCTGCTGCTGTGTGGTGAACATGAAGCTTGCACACAGAGAAGTGACAGGACTCGAACTGGGCCCATTGGCAACAAGGACCTCTGGGGTGAAGAGAGTCTGAACCTCTTCCTTAAGCAGTCTTGAGAGTGATATAGATGACCACATGGTATTACAGCCGAGGCCTGCAGGAAGATAGTTGGGAACATCATTTTGACATTTGTGGAGAATGAGTGAAGGTGATACAAGACTACTAGGATGTAGTTTGCATGACTGTAGGGATTTTATTTAGTTCTACTTTGTTCACTGTTGTGTCTTCAGATTCTAGAACAGTGTTTAGCACAAGGTAGGTGATTAAATATTTGTTGATTGAACGCTGTATAAAGAGTAGGTGGGAAAGCTTTTGAAGATGAGAAAGTCCAACAAATAATTCAGACAAGTATTATTAAGGGTCTGAACTGAAGTATGGTATTGTTAAGGTAGCCTTACTAGATCTTAGTGATTGGGATAATAACAGAAATATCTTCAATTCCTTGAGTACCTAGTGGGTTCAGGACTCTGTGATTAAAGGTAAAATGCTGTGGATTGTTATTTCATAGTTTACTGGAGCATGTGTTCCAGAGAGAAGGCAGCTTAACCTGTTCACAGTTGAACCCCAATGCCTAGCAGAGCATGTGATACGCGTCTTTTTGTGAAATGATGAAATGAGCCCTTATGATAATTCTTAAAGTTAAGCGTTTGTCTTAGTCAGTGTTTGTCTCTGTAACAGGAAATCTGAATTTGGGAGCTTTATCAAAGAGCAGACTTATTTAGCTCATAGTTTTGGAGGCCCAAGAGCCGGGCGCTGACATCTGCTCGGCCCTGATGAGGGCCTGGTGGTGGCCGGCATCACAATGGCAGGAGTACATACCAGAGACCGAAGGTGTGACAGGAAGCAAGAGACCCAGGAGGGACCAGGCCTGCCATTTCTATAATAACCACTCTTTAGGAACCAGTTCACTCCTTCTACACCTGATCTGATCCACTCATGCAAGACAGTATTCATTCATTCATTCATTCATTCACTTGGGCGGAGTGCTGGTGACTCAGTTACCTTCCACTAGGCCCCTGCTCTTGAAGGTCCCATCGCCTCAGCATCACCATACTGCAGGCCACAGTGCCAACTCAAGAACATCTGGTGACAAATGGTATCCAAACCGAACGATATTCAATGGTATCCAAGCCACTTATCATCTAGTAACAATAGTGGTACTGCGGTACTACTAAATAATAAATCCTCCATCTGGAGAAAGTTAAGGCTCCGAGAATTTAACTCACTTGTCCATGGTCATGGGGATCCCGGATCTGAGCCCCTACACAGCCTCTGCTTTCCCACTCCGATTTGCCGACTACTCTCACATGACAGAAACGGAAGGTGAGAGGCGGGCCTGAGGGTTTCAAGGGTCGGTTGGGCAGGTGGCGATGCCCTTCGGTGACAGAGCTCATGGACATGAGCCAGTCAGCTCTGGGCAGGTGGGCCCTGGAGAGGTGGGGACAGCTGGTGGAGACGATGCGTGAGCAAGTAGACATAACAGTGTGTTGTGCAGAGGTGCGAGCTGAGCAGGAGAGAGACACGAGGCAGTGTTAGCCGTGGCAGGTGGTCTAGACCTGAAGACTTTGCAACTGACCAGCACCACAGGAGACCCCGGAGCCGGGAGGGCGAGGCGTGAGAAATGAGGGTGCAGCTGCCCTGCAGTGAGGCATGCTGGAAGGGACAAAATGAGAAGCACAAAGAAGGAAGAGAACGAAATAAAGAAAAAAGGAAGGAAGGGAGGAAGGCAACAAAGAAGGAAGAACAGAAAGAAGGAAGGAAGAGAATGGTGTGTTTGGATTTAACAGTTGAGCAAGAATTTCAGTGGCGCTGCATGCTGTGGTGGGGCCAGGATCCAGGCTGCGAGTTGAAAGGGGTCTATTGAGGAAGGGAAGGCGGAGAGTCCCTGTCAGGGGAGATTGCTTGATCGCCTCAGTAGAGTGTCCCAGTCAGGAAATGCCTTCTCTTCCACCTCAAGCCTTTCTACAGCAGTAAAGCGGGTTAAAGGAACATCAGATAAGGGCTCGGTCTTAATGAGGCAGAGCTGAGGGGCCAGGTGAATGTGCAGAAGGGGAATTTGGACTGACGATGTGGTTGTGTGTGTGTACCCGCACGCGCACGTGTGCACACGTACACACAGTGGCCTGGGGAGCAGAGGAGGAAGACGCAGTTTTAGGTAGGCAGCCAGGCAGGGCTCCCTGAGGAGGCGAGGCAGAGTGGCCTGACAGCAGTGAGAAAACGAGCCACTGTGACACTCGTTTCAAGGGTGTTCTGGGTGAAGTGCAGTGTGCTCATCATACTAACGCCTCAGAGAGGTTTTAACCGTAGGCAGGACTGCCATTTCTTCCCCTCTTGGTTCACTGCAGAACCACTGCATCTAGGCAGGAAGTACTCTGAGAAATAGTTCTGAAGGGCACTTGTCACTGGGGCCGCTTGGTCATCATGTCCTCTAGACAAGTGTACTGGCTTTTTGGGGCCTGGAGTACAGTACCGATCAAAAAAGGGAGGCCTAGTCACCCTGAAGATGTTAGGGTAGCAGCTGTAAAGATTGACGAAATTTAAAGTATCCATTTTCCCTTCAATATTTATGTCTAAATTTACAATTATGTTTCACTAAGTATAAATGAGCTCATTTTGCCTTTGCTCAGAACCAGTTTACGAGAGAAATGTTACAAATCATCCTTTTGTATTTGCTAAATCTGGACCTAATTCCATTTTTCAAGAAATCGTGTTTGCAGAAATAAGGCCACATGGAAATGAACAAATAATGAAAAATTGAGTATAACAAACCCCTGAAGTCCTAGAGAATTAAAACCCTGCCAGAATTATTTATAAAATGTGCGCCAGTATCCAAAAGTATTTACAATTTGCTCCACGGCTTGTAAAATCTGGTGCAATCCAAACATACTTGGTAGTTCCATGAGACTTGAAACATGTTTCTGAAATCCTTTGCCCAACTCCAGTGCAAAGCAAAGAGCTCCATATGGTGGGATCATCATCCTGACATGCAAAATGCTTTGTAACTGGGGACCTTCAGGGGCACTCAGAAGAGAAGACTTCTGCATGTGACTCTTCTCTGTGCTCTGGTCAGACTTTAAATATGTATGAGCCTCCACTCTCCTAGGACTCAGTGAAGCTGGGGTAAGGTGGGGATTCAGGAACCTTGAATTTGGGGTGAGGGGAGCGAAGGGACGAAATTGCCCAGCAATCAGGATGTGGCGAGAAAAGTGGATGAAGTGAGGATCATAAGACCCTTTGAAATACAGAAGGACATCTCAGCACTAAACCGTCAAGTGAGTTATTAATGTTTGAGCGATGGAGACTCAGAGCAAGCTTTGAAAGTTTCCCAGTGTATAGGCATGTTGGGAGGGACCGTGCAGAGGGGCTCTGTCGTCCCTCTCCACTTCACGGAACCGCATGTCCCTAGCTCCTGTGACCCATTCAGATGGTGGGAACACAATGCCATCCATCTGTACCTCTTTGAAACAAGAATCTCACATTCAAGCGTCCCTTTTAAATGGTGGATACAAGAGCCAACTCTTGCTGCTAGCACGAGGTCTCACAAGGCTGTTAATCGTCAAGTTCTGATAGCTACTGTTCAGTGCTGGATGCATACCAATTAGAGAGACGGGGCGACCTGAGGAATGGAGAGGAGGGAGCAGTGGGGGACTGGCTTTGTTGTTTTGGGGAGGGGTTGCCAAAAAAATATTACCTGGGGCACCAGTGCTCTTCTCGCCAATCCTGAGAGGCAGCTGATGAGAACAACAGACTAATTTATAAAGTATAAAGTAGGGAATGTGTGAGAAGCATCATATTATTATTAATAAGGTTTGTTTTTCTGGATATTAATGGCTGAGTCTGACTTGTTTTTAGTTTTAGAATCCAGCATCAGTTGTCTCAGCTTTATAATTCTGTTTGCTTATTTTCTCATGGCTTCTCCTGTATCAGAGTGGTTACATGAAGCTTCAGGAAAGCGCAGGAGGAAAGGTTCTAGAAAGGAAAAAACAAAACAAAACAAAACAAAACTCGCCATATGCAAAGAAAGACTTTACCAGGGAGCAGTCAGGAAAATAGAATGAAGAGTCCTTCCAAGTTAAAGAAGATCTCATTTGGACACATCGTCCAAATTGGGGCAGGTAGCTTAAATAGCTGGGGCTTTGCACAACATGAGGCTTTATTTGTTCAAGCACGTCTTTCTGCTCAGTCAATGACATACAAATCCAGAATTCAGCACAAAGACTTGGTGTCTTGAGTGTCCCTCCTTCGTGCCTTGCAGATCCTTGTCTGGTCCCGGAAGTCTCTCAGTGTCTTCAGAGGCGTCTTGGGGGCAGCGAGTCCCAATATCGTGATAAGGTTTTAAGACCCGCTACTATATCAGAAGCAAACTTGTTGAGAGCCAACTACCAACTTGGGAATGGGAAGGAAAAACATATTTTCCCCCAGTTCGTTTTAGAGCTGTCTTCTCGTGCCCCAGAGTGCTGAGAGCTCAGCGTGGAGCTACTCAGAAAACCTGATTAGGTCCCACAGTGCTAAGCACATAGAGTTTCAAGAGGCTGGGAAATTGTTCGTGCCACTGGAAGTTGTATGAAAAATGGTCCATGTGGAGGGAGGACAAAAATTAGGCTGAGATGACTAAGAAACATATTAACTAAAATTATGTTTGATTTGCCATCAAGAGCTCCACTCTTTTAGATGGTTGGGAGAGTGCCTCCATGGGGAGTTGAAAAGCTGTGTTCAGGGTCTCTTCTGAATTGATAGTGTTCCCAGGGCTAATGTGAACAGTCCCACGGGTGGGGAGAGCCACGGAGACCTTTCGACTAGACAGGAGGCCCTCGAGATGTATCTGAGCAGAAAAGGCTTGAAGAAATAAGAAACAGTAATTCAACAGGAAGAGATGTTCCTTGTTCCTTTTTTTTGTTCTTTGCATAGAGAAGGCACTCAATAAGTGTTTACTGAATAAGGAAATGTTTATTCTGACATTGAAATAATACGTAGTTTGAAACCAAGTTGTGGATCTGGCTAGATGTTGTTTTTCAGAGCGGTATGTCCTGACAAGAAGCACCTCACTCTGTGAAAAAGAGTCAAGAGGCCGCATTGTAGAGATTTCCCCTGGAATTGAGCTTATTGGCTTATTATTTGCTCATCAGATTCAAGACTTTGAGATTGTGGGAATCATACATATACTGTACTGCAAAATAGAAGTAAAAGCAAACCCTGCATATAGAAAATTCCTGTATTAAATGTAATCATGGTGGCCACTGACAAGCAAGTATACTTGGGGGAAGCAGAAAAGGAATCTGTAGAGCCTGCCTTGAGCACAAACCAACTTTAGCCTCTTGGCTTATGTACTAGCTCCCATAGTAGTTGATCGGACTTTGCCATAACCCAAATCTTTTTTGTGTTCTTCTGAACATAATACATTGGACCTCATGCAGTAGGTTTGTGTTTTTATTCTCCTTTTACTTAATCATCACTGGAGGGCATATGTTCTCATGCATTGATATCCTTCGTAACCTTTCAACAAAATCATAAAGAATGGAAAACATGATTTTTTCTCTATTAATATGGCAGAGTATAAAAGTGGGAGCCCAAGAAGGCCGTGGAAAAAGGCCTTTGGAATTTTCCTGGGGGAGACACATTCCTTTGGCCATATTTATAGAGGAGAGATGTTTCCCTTTCTGTGAAGACTATCAGATCAAGATGGATTCAACCGAGACTAATGAAGAACAAAACCAGAGTAGTATCTGTAGAAGAAACACCAAAAGAAGAATACAAAACTTGTAAACTTGGGCTACCAAATGGCTGCAGATTAGGAGATTCAGGGAGACAAATGTCAGGCATGTGAGAAGAGTGATTTGTCCTAACCACATTTCAGGTACAGAAGGATCAGACCTAAGGACTAAATCGAAAATGTATAGATAGCATCAATATCTTGTCAGATTTTCTCCAAGGAGCTCGGTGAAAGTAGCTCCTGTGAAAAGGGGGGAGTATATTCAATCCTCCTGACCGCGTGGTATTGGTGAAGAATTCTGGAAAGCTGCCAATATGGAGAGTGCTCTTTGGGAAATCAGCTATATCGTGAAGGTCAAGGAAGTGAATGATACGTGGGGAAGCAGGGAAAGGATGCGATGGAGACACGACTGTTCAGTGACTCAAAGACTGTGAATTTACTTCAACCTACACCTGAATGCAAGTAGAAAGGGAAGGGTGCTTTTCAAACTATAGGAGCAAAAAATAAGGTAATTCCCTTTCCGCCCATCGGAAAGGATCAGGGCTGACGCTCCTATAACAAATGCCAGGTTAACAAGAGAAAAGCAGAACACACTTATGTGATATTATTTTATCGGTACAAGAGTCTTCAGACTGAAGATCCAAACACTGGGATGAGCTATTTGTTTTTGTGCTTAGGTTTCGTGAAGTCCGAGCAGCTGTCAAAATGTGGTTGGACAAAAAGTGTATGGTTTATAATAATAGAATAAGGGAAATCCCAACAAAATCCGTCTGTTTAGATTCTTCTCCCTTCTGTAGTTATAGTGTTTCTTCCTCCAGGTTTGGGACAGGGCATTTGTGGAATAGGGATCTTAATTTCTTTGTGGTTGCTGCTACACAGAGAGGTGAAGCAAGGTTGGAGTAATAATTTTAGGTTTTATGGCTGGCTTTGGGGACAAAGAGTGCTGCTGGTTTCCATCATGTATGTGCCTTTGGGGAGAGGAATTTTAATTTCTATAGCTTCCCTCAGAAGAGAATGAGGGGTGAGAGACAGAAGGGCAGGAGAAGGTCAGAGGCCATGTTTCCGAGGTTACTCCTAAGGCCTTAGCTTTGAGATAACATTTTTTTTCTGAGCCCCAAATGAAATTTAAATATACACACAAATTGCTTGGGGATCTTGTTAAAATGTAGATTCTAACTCAGTGGGCCTTGGACAGGGTCTAAAGAATCTGCATTTCCGGCAAGCTACCACTTCAAAGACCAAATGGAGAGAGGCAGAGGTCTCCATTAGGTCTTAGTCTGGTCAACTTCGATTTTCATTGAAGAAAGGAGTTTGGCATGGTGGCGTGTTCAAGATTTTATCTTTTAGTTTTATTGGGTAATTTGTTAACATGTTTTACTTGTTAATATTCTGAGATATTGGATTGTGAATTGCTTAATCTGCCTTCAGTAACAACTATAGTATCAATGTCTTATTCAGATTATGGACAATTTCTATTTTTGGTTGTTGGGTTTTAGTAATTTCTCTCCATATAGTAGCATGCAGAGGAAATTCTGAGAAATGACATTACCTTTCTCCTGTTCTGAATGCAACAAGGTGCACCAACGCTCTTTTTTCTACCTACTTTCTCTTTTTCTTCTTTTCTTCCTTTTTTAAAACCACTCAGAGTCCATGGAACTCGGCCAAATCCCTGGAAATAATCCAGACCTACACGTTTCTCTTGCCCATTGTAGCTGAAACAGTGGTAGCAAAACAGAAATAGCTCTATTTACAAAAAAACATTTTCCCCTACAATTTAAGATTACAACTGGTATGCCAAATCAATATTAGGGACATGTTTAATACACTTATGTATTTTGGGGGTGGGGAATAGAAATAACACCTTTTATTTCAGAATCAGTTTGAAGGGAGCTGACTTCATACGCTGAATAGAGATCTCAGCCCATAATCCTGGGTTCCTGAGCACACAGCACCAGTTTAGCTTCTAATTTACTCTCCGGTGACTTAATGGTATTGCTTAATTATAGCAGTCGCAAATTCCATCCTCCAAAATATATCACAGGCAGCCAAACATCTGCAGGGTTTTGTAGCAGGGAGGATGCCAAAATGAAATGCTCATTTTTTGTATTATTTTGCTTTTATTAGTTTTTAATACATATATGTAATAAACAAGATGAGCAAGACAACACTTAAATATGCACCAATGGTAATCAAATGTAAGATATTAAGTTGCAAAAATGCCCATTCTATGGAAAGGCATATGCTCCTCGGGAGAATCTAGGCTGTGACAGGGGACATTTTAAAACAACATTAACTTTTCTGTGATAGAATAGAAGTAGGAAGAGTTCTCAGTGTGGGAAGTGTACATCAGAGCCAGAGAAAACTCTGCAAAATGTACTGAATGCCAGTGAAATATGCTGTTTTCCCGTAAAGAGAAAGCTAACTGCTAACTAATTGAAACACCTCTACTTTTCAATCCTGGGTCTTCCACAAGGGTTAGGAAAGACAGTGTTTTGTCTCAAAGTTAAGAGCAGTATTTGGCTTGTCTCAAGCCCAAGATTGAGAAATAATAATGAAACTATGTGCTATTTTCCATAAGACGTTTTCGAGATGAACATAAAATATACAACTATCATTTCCAGACATTAAATTTATCATTTATGTGATGAAGTAAGTAAAAGATATCATTTTACATGTACAATAGTATTTGAAAACCATTCAGGGGTAATTTTTCTTTATTTTGTTACACAAAGATATCTTTCATCATTAAAAATTATGTATATTTTTACAAATTCTATTGTTTTATAAAGAGGGGAGTGTTTTTTACCCTAGTGCTTTAAAAACATCCTGACAAACAATACTTCATACTTCACCGTGGCTTGTCTTCCTTTGTGCAGTAGTATTTGTGTGAGTTTTTAAAAAAGAAAGAAAGGAGAAAAGGAGAGAGAAAAATACAAAATATAAAAAAATAACCAATTAAAAAAATTGCTTCTGTGTATGCTCAGCAGGGATCTGGTAAAAATTAAGCTGAGGCTAATGAGGCTCCAAGCCCCCGCATCGCGCCACAGAGGGAGGAAGGCTGAATATTGCCTGCGATGAGGCAAACTGCTTCAGGAGCTCTGTGAAAGTCTCACTGAAACCAACTTAGCCAACGCTGCTGTCCCATAGCCTTCATGAAGATCCTCTGTGACGGGGTAATATTGCTGCCACCATGGAGCTGGGTGCCGCTCCTGTGCACGCTTACAGCTTAGTCACCTCAGTGAGGTGTTAACTTGAAAGTTGAGGGAGCCTGGGGAGAGGATCTTATTAAGCAAGCCAGGACTCTAGGCTGGTACGGATGCCCAGGTGGGTGCTAGGCATACAGATAGCTCATTACAACACTCACCCATTCCCTTTGCTGAACCCAGCTCCGTGGATGTTTTCCAAACTCCAGCAGCTTCCAGTCAGCCAGCCAGAGTTTTTGGTGCCCTGTCTTTTCAGTGGCTGTGACCACATTAGGGCCTCTCCTAGAGGACTTCTAGAGCCTCCCACCCGGGAGTCCTCCCAGGCCTGTCCTGTCTGAGTCTGGAGAGTCTAGAGCTCATGCTGAAACCTTATTGCCACATTTATGCATCCTATTTTCTGGACATGTGTTTGCTAATCTCAGATAGAATACTGTGTGCTCCACAGCCCTCAGCTTCATAGTGTCTGAGAGCTCATTGACTCAGCCCCTACTCCAGAGTGACTGAATCTTCAAAATAAAAGGTTATGCACAGTCGATTTTGAAAAGCAATGTTCTAATCCATTTTGGAGGTTTGAGTGAATGCGCTGACCTGCCTAAGAGCATTTCTACTAGAAAAAGGGGCTTCTGGTGGTGCAGATTTTGTGCTAAAGAACAAAAGTCTATGATATAACTCTTTCTATAAAAAGACTTGGAGAAATTGAGTCCTTTTGTGTTTTCCTGTACTTACTTCTCTTCAAGCTCTGCTACCTAGAGGACCATTTACGTCATCTCAACTGGAAGCTAATTTTGGGAAAAGCCAAGAAGCCAACCATGACCAACCATAAACCGAACATATTTCCCTTGAAGTGTGTGCTGATTTTCCCATGAAGCAGGAGATTAGAGCAATTATTCAGCTAATATTTATTAAACCCAGGTCCATAAGAACTGTAAACAGTGTGAAAATTGTGGTCAGAACCCTGACCCAAGAATCTGGCTGGCCACTAACTGTCTGTGTTAGCTTAGGCAAGGGGCTTAATTAATTCGACCAAGACTTGTGGAATTCTTACTAAGGGGCAAGACAGTGAAGGTGATAAAAAATTGAAGGTCATTGTGTGGCTTTTGGAAAAAAGTATAAAAAGTGTATTGCTTTTGGTTAAATTCTTCTTTGCCAGTTGAACTCTTTTCTCTTCTTTTTTTTTTTTAGTATTTGTACTGTTAAACTAAGTTAAAACAAATCTGGTTTTGAAGCTCTTAATTGGCTTTTTGACTCTAGAATTAAGCAACACTCTGGACCAAAAATTGTTCAGAATGTTCTCCCTCACCACTGTGAAGGTTATATTTACAGCCAGAGAAAAGGAAGTGACTCACAGAAACAGGAAGTGGGATATGGAGACTCTGATTAGCTACCATTCTTGTTTGTCTTATTTGAACATGGTTTGAACAGTTGGTCACTTGTGGTTGGCTAAGATGCAACTATTTGTTACTAGGTTACATTTTGTTTATATATCAAGTTAGGTTATGGTTCACTGTATGGAAAAATCTTTAGGCCAAACTTAAAATATGTATGGAGGCAGCTTTAGGTCAAATTTAATACCCGTTGGACAGCAGCTCCCTATTTTTCCCTCTAAAGAGTTTCAACTGTACAAGATGAAAATTTTCTAGGTATCTGCTGTACAGCAGTGTGTGTAACACACTGTGCTTAAAGATATTTGCACTGTACGCTTAAACATTTGAGAGGGTACATCTAAAATTATGTTTCTTAAAACATGCGCACATGTGCACACACACACACACACACACACACACACAGAGGAATTATTTTGGGGAAACCCAACAAACAGAAAAAATTTTAATGGTTTTGTTTGAAGCTGGAGTGGAGAGTTCTTGAGTTACTTACTCAGACTCCCCTCCTGCCCATGTTCCTACGTGGGGATCTGTGGTATTTCCAGGGAACTTTGTATTTCCAAATTTTGAAAAGGATTAAACTTGATGATATTTGCAGTCACCTTTGACACTGCCAGTTTTTACATCCCCTAATCATCTGTGTGTCTTGTGCTGTTGAATCACTATGGTGTGCGGGAACCAGATTTGCCCTTTTGTTTTCCAAGCTATGTAATGCCACTGTGTTTTAAGAGATATGATGTGAACTAGAAGTGTGGACACTTTAAGGGAAAGAATTATACATTTGACCAAGAAGAAATTTAAAAATCCATATTAGAAAAAATGTGATGCAATAAATATCCTTAAAAGACAAACTAGAAAAAACACCTTGCAATTTATATAAGTATATTTATTTAAATCATTCACATACTTATTTAAGAGCCTTTACAAATTAATGCCAAAAAGATGCAACCAGAAAGAAAAATAGGCAAAAATAAGTAGACGATATAGACACTCCTCCTCATCTGATGACCAAGTTCTGTTCTTCTGCCTAGGTCTTTGGATGAATTGGCACTAAATGAGGAACTATGTATAGTATACACATTACAATATTCAGAACAAAGAAATGGTCAAAGGAAAGTCAAATCTGATGACTTTGCTTTCATCTCCATAACTCTTACACATGGTACTGTAATGTATAACAGAACATAAAACTACAGTACTGTCCTGTACAGTACAGTGGGCAAAAATCACAGTACTATACTGCAGCAGAAGCCATCCTAAGGCTGCTCTGCCACTCACGCTCCTGTGTTGTAAGTCTGAGTGGCAAGTCACAAGTCCAAACAGCATGCCTCTGTTGGAAGTTGAAACAGTTGTGAAAAAGGTAGATCATCAAATGAGGAATATCTGTATTGAATAGTAAATATAAATGGCTAATGATTAGTCAACCTCAAGTCGAAACAACAGCAAGATAGCATTCTTCATTTTTTCATAGTTGTAAAGGTGTGGGCAAAAGGCACTCATGAACATTGGTGGTGCTTATTCTTTCTGGAGGACAATTTGCTTTACAACCTCAAACATCTTCATATTGTGTTATAGTTTGGATCTAAAATGTCCCCCAAGAGGCTCATGTGTTGGAGGGTTTGTCCCCAAAGCAGTGCTGTTTAGAGCTGGGGCTTTTGCAAAGCGATTGGTTCATGAGGGACTCTGGTCTCTGATAACTGAACCGATCATTGGAAGTTGGTAGAAATGCTAGGAGATGGGGCCTAGTTGGAGGACGTAGGTCACTGGCGGTGTGCCCTGCAAAGGTAGATTTTATTCCAGCCCCTTCCTTGTTCTTTCTCTGCTTCTGGTCACCCTGAGGTAAGCAACTAGGCTGTGCCACACTTCTCCTCCATGATGCTTTCCTCACCACGGGGCCAGAAACAATGGTGCCAAGAACAATGAGCTGGAGCCTCTGAACCCATAAAGCAAAATAAATCTTTCTTCCTTTAAGTTGTTTTTCTCAAGAATTTTGTTACAGTGATGGAAACCTGATTAGTATACTCTATCACTGTGTAATCTCATTTCTAAGATTTTGTCATTAGAAGTCAATCCGAAATACATAAAAAAAATTCTCCCTATATTCCCTGAAACTTAATGCTAAAAGACTAATGGGACAAATACTCATATATTATTCACAAGAGTCCTAATAAAACAGTTTATTTGGAAAAAAAAATATATATATATACAAACATGTGAAGATATGCAAGGTATTCCTTTCAGGGCAGAGATATTCATTGGCAGAACAAACAAACAAACAAACTGGAACTAATCTAAATTTTCAACAATGCGAGAATGGTGATATATGCTTTGCCAAATTGGTGCAACCAAATATCACATTATGATTAACAGTGAAGTGAAACAATAATAATTAAAGCCAGAAGTTTATGCAGAAATAGTGTATACATATGATACCAGTTTTGAAAAACTAGATATGTGTGAGCAGATATATTTTGTAATTTTACAAAAGTTAAAAAACATCATGGTGTCACTGCATTCACTCACCTGAAAACCAGACATTTATATTCGTGTACTAATTTTCCTTCTTAATTTTTGCATGGCTTTTGGGCAGTATGTCTTCTCTTGGTCTCAGTTTTCTTGTCTCTAATGCATGTAGAGTGGGTAATGGTGCCCAAAGGTATCAAGTCTTAACCTGATAAATGTTGCCTTAAAAGGAAGAAAGAATCTTTGCAGATGTTATTAAATTAAGGATCTTGAGATGAGTATCTTGAATAATCTCAGATTCAATCACAAGTATCCTGTAAGAGAGAAGAAAGAGATTTTATACCAGAGACAACAACATGCCTACAGAGGCGGAGATTAGCATGATGCATTCACAAGCCAAAGAATGTCAACAGTCACCAAAACTGGAAGAGGTGAGATGTGGATTCTTCCCTAAAACCTCTGGAGGGAGCACAGACCTTCCAATGTCTAGATTTTGGCCACTGATTTTGGGTCTGTAACCTCCACCACCATCGTAGAATAAATTTCTCTTTTTAGCCACTCAGCTCGTTGTACTTCGTGATGGAAACTATAAGAAAATTATAGGAGCAGTTTGGAACAATTTATTCCTAAAAGTCTATTTTGTTCTTTTTTTGTGAGCAGCTGGGCCAGGAAATCAGCAGGGCTTTATCTTATTTTTATTTTTTAATTCTTATTTTTGTCAGTATAGGTTTGCAGTACCTAGTGATTACATTCATGCCAAATTGGTACACATACGTAACACTTCTTAATTCTGTTTACTGTCCCCTTTCCCCTCTCTGCTTTTCTCAGTCCCTTTCCCATTTGCAAAAGGTCTAGCTCTCTATTTTATTCTCAAACTATTAGAATAATATATTTTGCCTTTCGAAATGAAGAGAAAATAAGGAATAAATACTTTCTTTCAATGGTTTGGATAGAAAGATTCTTCATCCGACATGTTTTCTCTTTCTTTTAAAATAGAAATAAAGAAGAAGCAACAAGATATATCATGTACAGGTACAAATTCCCTATGATGAATGTTATCACTATGTACATCTATAATGTACCATTAAAATAAAATTAAAAAAATAGAAATAAAGAAAAGTGAATATTACAAATACGAAGACATCTGTGGAAGAGAGTAAATAGTTCTATATTAACTTATTTTATAGACAACCAAATTACGCTGTGTTGTGACCAATCTTATGGCCAACTTTATTTGTAGTTACTTGTAGACCACACTTAGCTACTTCTGGACAAACTGCAGACAGGCAAGGACAAATGTAGAGTACAGCAGTTGTTAGACTCCTAAGATAACTCTAAATCTCTAAGGGCAAGGTGGTTTTTTACACAGTATGGTTTAGGGGCCTATGAATTATTCTGAAATGGTCTCACAGTACTCTGTGGAGGGTTCTGAAGACACTGGTCATCAAGATAAATGAAGATGAAAGTCATATACCTAGATCTGCCACTTTAATAGGATGACTAGAACTTGGGTTGTGATGGGAAATCTCAGGCACACTAATACAATTGGTGCAAATATATATGTTTCCCTCATTTTTTGATTTATATATTCATTGCCTCACATCTAAAACTGTTGTACTTAAAATTGTAAAACGAATGCTTACTCTCTTTTCTACATTCCAATATGTTAGGTTATGAGTTGCATTTTGTAAGGTGAAAACGTTCTAAACTGTATGGTAGGTGAATGTTTCTAAAACATCAGTTGGGCCACAGTAGCCATGTTTGAGTCATGGGAGGGTGAAAAATAAAACAAAGCAAAGCAAAGCAAAACAAAACACCACATTTTCTTCTCTAAAAAATGCTTTGACCTTTAATGCTTATATAATCCGGAGAGCTGAAGCCATAAACTTCAACCCAAATGAAGACCGTAGAGTTAGAGTTCTTATGCAAAAGGGAAATTAAGTCAAATTAGGAGAAAAATGCTTTTGTATTTTTTAGATGGAATATTAAAAATTCAGCCCCCGTCCAGACATTTACACAATTCAAGTGGCTTTTAGAGCTCCTCAGGTAAGGCTGAATGAAGGCAGCATGTGCATCAGTTTGGAGCTCTGTTTTCTACTGAGCAGTTTTGTAATTCAAAAATTAAATGTAAATATACATGTTAATAAAACATTCAGATTGGCAAATGAAGGACTTTGTTTCAAAATGTTATTGAAATTGCAAAAAAAAAAAAAAAAACCCACCCAGAATTGGTTATGGGGTCATATACTTCATATTTTATGATGTGTCCCTCTTATTTTACTTCAGAAAACTACCTAAGGGGCTGAAGAGATCAATCCTTCTTCTACATGTTAATATAAAAACTAAAGTCACATAAAAAGTCATGTTATTAAAAGCTTCTGACAAAATTACCACTAGTAAATACATTAAAAAAAAAATGATACAGGAGGCTGATGCTGTTCTTGGGTGTGCTGGTGGATTTGGCAGACTGTTCAGGGACTTTTAGCTTCTTTCGTTCTGATCACATTCACAGAGTTTTTCTCTTTTCTGTGGCTCAGAGTTAAAATAACAGAGAGTGAATCTATCTTTGGAAGAGGTTAAAGAGCTCTTACATCATCTTGGACAACCACTTGTTAAGATAAATGAACACGCGAACTCTAGCCTAGGACCCAGTCTAGGGCATTTTTATGTTGTCTCTTCTATCAGTGACAGAGCTTTGTTGCCCTTACTGTCATCAGTTTCTTCTCTTCAAATTGCTTCTATGCAGAGTACAACAGGCACAGGGGAGAAATCTTGCTTTTTAAAGTAAGTAGTGATATTTGGGGGGATAACTTTCCTTTGGCAACATTTTTCCCCTTTCTGAAATGAGCAAGCTTCGGATTTTAACATAGATTTATTGTTTACCTGTAAGAAATACAGCTCTACTCTTTCTCTTCCTATAATGAGTGACTATAACGATCCTTCTTTAAAAAAAAAAACTTTTTATTGTTAGTTATTTACTTCTTTAAATAATGCTGCCTTGCATACAATTTTAGGCTAAAACATTCCAAGAATCTTGACCCGTTAGTATGTTCCTTTTAACCAAATAGTGCTAAGGGTAGGAGTATACGGTGTAAATACTTAATCTTGTATATCTAATCTTTATCTTGAAATATTTTTTCATTTGTTTTTGATTTTGATACAATTTCAGATTTATAGAGATCTTCAAGTGTGGTATAAAAATTGCTGTATATAATTCACTTAGATGCTCTAGATTTTTATATTATAGCACATCTGCCTTACCCTGCCTCTCATTCTCTGCGTGTATGACGTATCTATACAGACATATATGCATTTAGTTATTTTCCTGAACTGTTTTTTGAAGAGTAAGCTGCAGATGTGATACTACTGTACCCTTAGATATTTTGGTCTGCAAATATTAAAGCAAGGACATTCTCTTACACAGCCATAGTACAAACATCAAAATCAGAACCTCACTATTGACATAATACTATTATCTAACCTACCTTATTCAGATTTGTTAATTTCCCCAATAATGTTTTTTATAGCGGGAGACAGTCTTAGGTGACGCATTGCATTCAACTGTCAAGTCTCTTTAGTCTTCAGTCTGGAAATCCCAGTCTGTCTTTGTCACGACCTTGACATTTTTTGAAGGGTACAAATCACTTACTTTATAGAATGCCTCAATTTTGGTTTGCTTATATATTTTTCAGAGTATAAAATATTCACTATGAGGGAGTAAGAAAATTCTTGCTGCTCTAGAAACCCTTAAGTTCAAAATTTATTGACTTAATGGGAGTTCAAAAACATGAAACACTAAAGTGATTTAATCTCTGAAATTATATGTATGGTTCCTGAGCCATTTGTTCATGTGTGTGCATTCTTCAGATTCTGTACATTTTGTTCTTAAATGAAAATAATAAATGGCCAGAGTCATGATTTGAAAAATTTATAACTCATTTTTTTAAGGGAAAAGTTCTATGTTCTTGATTTTAGTAAGCATTGCTAATAGAATTTTTTCTTTGTCCTGTTTAGGAGATTTGTCTCACTTTGTCTTGAATAATAGAATGGAGTGAAAAGTTGCTACTGAAAGGTTCAGGAGAGATTTAATAGATAATTGAGCTAATTTCCTGAGAAAGTTCACACAGATGTGCTATTGACCGAAGGCCTTTTTGGAGAGATGAGTGCCCATTGCTATCCAGGGATTTTTTGTCTTTTTATTCCAAGACTTCTTTTCTTCCGTTGAGTCTGTGTTTTGGTGAGTCTACATCATTCATGCCTGTAGACTGGTAAATGTGACTTTGCACAAACAGCACTAGATTTTTGTCTTTAATCTTAAGATCAGGTTTTAGACTGTCGAGTTGCTTAGAAGTACCACGAAGACTTGAGAGATCAAGGTTCTTTCCCTCCACTGCTTTAAGTAAACTAAGACGTGGTGACTCTCTCAAGAATCACAGAAGATGTTTTATTTTAGAGCCGAGAAAGGGGCCACTGGGGTAGCGCTTATGTGGTTAGGGTTAGTATAGCAAACAGCATAAAGCTCTTTCTACTGAGATTAGAGTTTATTTATCTCAGGGGCTGGGGATGTAGCTCAGTGGCAGAGAGCTTGCCTAGCAAGCGCAAGGCCCTGAGTTTGATCCCCGGCATCAGCGCCCCACATGCACCAAAAAAAAAAAAAAAAAAAAAAAGTTTATCCATCTAGCATACGGTACATCGAGTTCCTCTTCTCATCTCTCTCTCTCTTTAGAAAAGACGAAATATATGATGATAGATACATTCAAAAGCATGAACAGTGATGGCCCAGTCCCTGGTAGCCTTGACCGTGGTACAGCTGTCCACCAGACAGAGGAGCGTTCCGTGCAGGAGCTCCCGTCAGCCTCGCTGCTCTGTAACCATCAATTCCCTGTCTCCAAAGCTTTTCCCTGCAACAGCAGCCTAGTGTGAGGAGTATGAACTGCCTCGGAAAAACAATTGTTGGCCTTTCCACCATTAAGAAATGTGACTGGTCACTTAAAATACTATACTTCAGATTAGAAAAAACCCTATTGTAGGCACATTTGGTTGGGATTTATTCTTCACAAGTGAAGCAAGTAATATTAAAATTCTTTTAATTGGGCTCAAGCATTGCAGTGCTACTGTTCCAAAAAAAAAAAATCAGTAAAAAACAACTCTTCTCCTTTGTTCTCCTGTTCATTGCTACCACTTGCCTCCTAGGGGTTATCGAATCATTATTATTATGTTTGTGGTTTCGGCGGCCTTCATTTTCATGAGTTTGAGCAACAGTAGACTAGTTTGCCACCTATTTGCTTCTTGCCCCTGGTGTCATCCAGAGTGTTCTTGCTGAATCAACTTTTCAAGCTCTCAACTTTCTTTTTGCCGTCAGGTCCAGGGATTCAGCTTTGTTGCACCAACGCACACTTCAAAGATGTTTCAGAATTCGCACTTCAAAATTAAAATATACATTTTCTTTTCAGTGACTGAGCCATGAAGCAATCACATGGGATGAGGAAGTGGTAGAGTAGAACAGAAAAAACTACAATACAGAAGCAAGCATTTCCCAGGGAATTAACTTTCTCAAACATGTGTTTCCCAGAGCTCGGGAAACACTAATTTCTGTGTTGTTGGTATCGTTTCTTTGTTCTACTCTGCCACTTCCGTGTCCCACATGATTCCATTTCACGCCTCAGTCACCAAGTAAGAAAATGTATATTTTAGGTTACAGTCTAACTTTCGGCACATTTTAGAAGGAAGCTCCCAGAACTAAAAATGCTAACACTTCGGGTCTCAGCTGGAAGCTGGATGATCCAAAGACGCCTGACCACCGGGGATAACTCTGTTGCCAGAAGACAGAGAGGAAGCGACTCCCTCCTGAGGCTGTAGGTCATGAAACTAGCGAGCTGTAGGGACCAGCAGAACCTCAATGACTGAGCTGCCTGCCGCACAGTAGAGAAAGTTCCCCATTTCAGAAGAAATCACCTATTCGTAAGAATATTATAATGGGAATGATACATCCCACTGCTGTGCTGATGCTGGGGATGGTTGATTTCAAAATAATCCCATGCTGTCCCTTCCTATTAGCCTTCTTATTAGAGGGTTTTCCCTTTTTCCCTTCTTGCCACCCTCCCCCCCAACAGCTCTCCATTCTGTGAGGAGCCTACTTGTGTCCTGGGGGGCGGTACTAAGAGGATGGGCAGGAAAGGAGGACTCTCTTTTGAGAGTTACTTCAACCCAGAGAATGCCCAGGCAGTGACTTGGCTGCTGTCATCTTGGGGTCCTCACAGAAAAGAGTGATGGGATGAGTGTGGGTGGAGTGGGGCTCAGGAAGGTGACTCCAGCACTTGTCTTCTCAAAACTCCTAGCGTGGTCCCTGCCCATTCTTGTCTCCTTTTCCCAACCTAAAAAGGAATATTGTCTTTTGAGACAAAGTCTTGCTGTGTAGCCCAGCTTGGCCTTGACCTTGTGGCAATTCTCCTGCCTCAGCTTCCTGAACTGTGGAATTATGGGTATGGACTATCACAGTGGCAAACTGTTCTTATTTTTTATTTCTAAGAAGAGAGGACCCACTTTGCAAGTATGTATTTACATCTTTCTCTTCAGGTTTATGGGAGTTGACTCTTCTCCTTCCAGAGTGAAGTAAGAACCCAGATTTTTTCTTTGTGATTCCTAGTGAGATATTTTTGACTTTTTCCATGAGCTAAGGAGGAAATAGACTCTCAGTGTATAAATGGAAGAATCCAGTGGGCATGAGTTACAAATGGGGAGAAGCAGGAAACAATAGAAATATTTCAAGACACCTTCCTTCAACATGTTTTATAACCCCTCTTAACACAGAATTCTCCCCATCCCAACTTACCTCCAGCCAAGGTCTTGAATTCTACCAGATCAACTGTAACAATTCTTAATCTGACTTGAAGTGTGGCAGACGGCACCGGAATAGGTGGAGCTTCGGGCCGTCTGGGAGTCAGACACACCCCCAGGGCCACATGTAGGATCTTTAAGCCTACCTAAAAATCTTTGTTCAGATAGTGTGGCAAACCCTAATTTAGCCTCTGGAAAATGGTAAGTCCTGCGCTGAAGTTTAAGACTCATAGTGTAGAGTGAAGCACAAGATATAAAGTGGCACCACTGTGTCGGCGGAGGGGCTGAGGTCCTCCCGTGAAGGGATGCGCCGCTTCCCTGGTTTGTCTCTTCTCCTGGCAGGAATCAAGGGGTAAAGCGAGGCTGACTTAGAGGAAATAAATTATAGAGGTAAGCTGATTTTCTAAAAATAACTATTTCTCTGATTGGTACAATCAGGGTCTTAGCCTTTGTTTTGGGGGTGAGCCAAGGTTCACAAGAGCTATGGGCACATAAGCAAAGGTGGGCAAAGTTCCCCAAAAGAGCAGCCTCCCTCCAGTCCATCGTGTTCTGGGGAAGCACGTGGTTATCTTTGTTATGCTAGCCCCCCAGTCCTGCCTACTCCGCCCGTCCTCCCTAACTGTCCCTACAATGCTGGCAATAATAAGGCCTATAAAAGGAAAGAGAGGGTGCAGAGCAGGGTCACTTACTTCTATGGAGAGAGGAGGATTTCAGGGAATTTTTCTTGAAGTGATGATGTCTGACTTTGGTTTTGAAAAACAAACAACACTTTAAGAGATGAATAAGGGAGAGTCAGGTCGATAAGAGTGGAAGCGGTACATGTAGAGACACGATGTGTCCACCTTTCCATCCTGCACGCCTCTGCTGGATGCCCTATAGGTTTTTTTTTTTTAAGAAGCATAAAGAAGTTTGTTAGGCAGAATCTTAAAAGTATACACTTGAAGAGAGAGACTGAAAGATAGGGAGGGAGGGAGGGGGGAGGGGGAGAGGGACTCCTTTTGGATATTTGAGGGAGAAAAAGTTTAAAGACCCAGGGACTTTCTGAATCTGCTTCATGTATTTAGGAGATCTGCAAATTTCAACACGGGTTCTAGATTCTCTGGAAAACTCTTAGAAACCAAGTGTGTGCAAGTGGCTGCTGGGATCCTATTTTGCCCCAGAAGTTCTCGTTTTGGCCTCCAAAGTCCCTGCTCATTAAATAGCATTGGCTATTGACCACTGCTGTTTCCTTTAGGGATGAGGAACTAGGTAGCTGCCGGGAAGATGTCTGGTTATCTGAGTGGGAACAAGCCTGAGATGGCCAGGAAGAAGCCGGCATTTGTGCAGGAGGCGAGAGAAATCTAAGCTTTCAAACCTGGGACAGAGAAGCAAGCAGCATCTGCTACTCCGGTCAGCCTCTGGCACTGGGGAATGTACTTGTCCATTGGAGAAGGTTGTCCAGCGCTGCCAATGGCTTTTAGTCGAGTTCAGTTGGGGCATTCAGAGTGCGGGATAAGTTAGCCCAGGAGGAAAGCTGTCTCTTCCTGAGTATTTTTACAACTCTGTGCCATAGTACTTGGTGGACTCAGTTTCTTACCTTGGTCAGGTGATCAGCAAGTGTAGACTGAAAATTCACTGAGAGCCCTCAAGGTCCTATTGCGGAGTTCTGGGTCACACGGATGTGTATCTGTGCCGAGGGCACCTTGGCTGGGTTAGCGGTTGAGCTTATGATGTTCAGCTTTCCAAAAGAGTTTCAAAAATAGGACCTTCATTACTTCTAAAGATAGGTTTCTAGTTCACAGCAACATCATTATGGTGTGTTTTCTACACTGGTTTCAGTTTGGATCTATGTTTTGGCAGTTTTTGAGCATTGATTTAAAGAATATTGTATTTGTAAATCTGTTCTTAAATATATTCCTCTCAAGTTACTCAATGTCCCATTCATAAACATCTATAAATAAATTCTCCCTCAAAATTTAAAGAGATCCTGAAAAGTGGATATTTATTGTTAATCAGGTAATGAGAACCATTTAGCCCAGCAAACTCAGAGGTTATGTTCTAATTGATTCCATCATTCTAATTTATATGTCTCTAATTTATTTATCATTATAAGGTATTTTAAATTCATTTTCAGAAATAGGCGGGCATGTAGAAAGTAAAAATATGCAATGAAACCGTAACATTTTATTAAATGGCAGTGTCTTATTGTCTAATGAAATATATATGTGGAAATTCTTTTTGTAATAAGCATCAGGATTGGGCTTCTGATTGTAACTGGAAGTATTATTGACAGGAGAGCACTCTGGTTCCTAGTGGAATGCCTGCGTGGGTACTTCCCCTGTGAAACCCCCCTAGATTAAGTTGTTCATCTCCAGACACTCTTATCTCTCTAAGCACGTCTCAGCACTCATGTATATGTGTCTGGGTAACCATAACTGTCATTAGTTATGTATTTCACAGAACACAGAAATTTAGAGCTGGAAGGAATATAATCACCCAGATCCCATTTAGCTAAAATGATAGATGGGCATTTTGAAACCACTAAGAGACTACACCAGAAGTTGGTGTGCTGCACGTTATTGCACGGGCTCAATGGGACTCTCTTCAGAATGTGTAGGCTGGGCCTGGGAGACTCTGGGTGGGTTTGCATTGTTGTTCCTTGAATGGCAAACAGAAACTTGGCTTTGGGACTTTCGTCTTGAAAATAAATTTTCCTCTAGTTGTTTTTTTTCTGGTCTCTATTTATGCACATCTAGCTTCTCTGCCAGAAGGGCCGGTCCTTGGGGGCAGGAGCCATGTCTCAGTCATCTTTCTATCTTTGGCACCAGGTCTTGGCAGACCACAAGCACAAAATTAAAGTTGGTTGAGAGAAAGAATGAATGACATACTGTCTCTTTGGTTGAACTGTATACTCATTGGTAGAAGGTCCTGTCCTGTCGCTTCTTTCCTGCCTGGTAAGATGTGATGCCCACAGAGAACACAATAAACAGTGACTGACAAAAGCAAAGGATGCAGCCAAGCTAGTGAGTGAAGCATCACCTTAGGAGGTTAGCAAGTGGCTTTAGTTGTTGCTGTCACTGTCACTACAGATCATATAGCTGCTCAGGCAGAGCCAGGCTAGGAGGGACAAGCCAAAGGCTGTGGTGATAAAAGAATCAGAAAGACTTGGTGAAGAGTTTAATGTACAATGACAGAAGATGATGCCAAAGTGAAGAGAAGTTTTGTATCAGGGAGGATAGTAATGTTGTACCTACAGATTATGGAAGTTGAGAGGGCAATATTTGGGGGGTATTTTGGCCAGCTTTCTGTTGCTGTGACAAGATAACTGGGAATAACAGTTTAATGGGGGAAAAGGTTATTTGGGCTTATGGTTTCTGAGGTTTCAGTCTATGGTCAGCTAACCCCCCCCCAAGGCAGAAACATCGTGGTGAAAGGGCCTAGTACAATGAAGCTGCTCACTTAATGGTGGCTAAGAAGCAAAGAGCAGGGGAAGAGCCAAAGAAGAAGGGCCCAGGGACCAGACATAGTTCCAGGCTTGGGCTCTTATGACTTGCCTCTTCCAACTAGGCCTTACCTTTTAATAGACTATTCAGATACAAGTTCATCAATAAGTAAGTGCCCTCACAAGCCAATCACTTCTCTAGGAGTCTTTTAATCCAGTCATGTTGACAATCAAGATTAACTAGTACTAGGGGGAGAATAAAACTATTTATGGGCAATTGTGCACAGTGGCTTCTTTCTTTGTCTGTGTGATCCAGCACTGACATTTAAGCTAAGTAGCTGTGACCATTGAGTTGGGGGTCAGGATGGAGGAAGGACAAAAAGGTGAAAAAGCCAAAGCTGAATGCCAGCTGGGAATTGGTTTCCTGGAAGTTATGCACTGTGCTTAATTAAGTCAAACTGACCAGAACTTTGTCATATGACTTCTTCTTGCTTCAAGGAAATTTGGCAGTGTAGTTTTAGTTAAGCACAGACTGTAAAATTGGCAAATCTTTCTGCCATGGAAAAAGGTGAAACTGGTATTTAAGGGGTCAGAGAGAGTCTATGTTGCACTAACTAGATGTAGAACATAGTCTGTGACTCATAATCCAGGTGTCTACTACCCAGCTGAAGACTTGAACTCTGCTGTAGAGGCAGGAAGGAAGTGTGGGAAATGCCTATGCTTAGTGGTCAATGTCCTGGCTTTCCTATTCACTGTTACCTTGGACAGAGCATAAAATTTCCCTGAATCTGTTTCTAAATCTCAAAAATGGTTTGTTGGATAAAACAATTTCTGAATATCTGTCAGCTAAAATATTTTATATTTACCTTTGGGGAAGAACCCTAATTTTGTGTATAAGGCATATTATCATGGGTATATAATACTCTCATTTTATTAATTATAATATTTCAGTTAATGAATTTTTAATTTTAATTTAGTAATCTTTATTATATTAAGCAATGAGTACTTAACAGGAAAAAATATCAAAAAGTAAAGTTTTGAATTTTTTGTATTTTTTGTAAATATAACAATTTTAAATTTTATAAATTCATTTTACATGAATTTTTAATATTTATATTATTTATTAAAAACCATCAAAGTTTTCACCATTGACTATTTTTTGGTGTACAAAGTCTAAAAAAAAACCAAGAGAAATAAATTCCTATATGAACTACAATGAAAATACAAATAGAACTGTACAGCAAAAATAATCTTTACTTCAATTGTCACACTCAAGGCCATCTTCACACATGACAACAGAACGTTCCACACACACATATGGCTTACACTTGCAGCCCGTGTGTTTTGCTTTTCTGCCTTCTTGTGGGACATAGTCGACATCTCGCTGGTCTTGCTGTTTTGTCAGGAGGTTATTATATTATACAATGTGTAGCGGACAGGAACATAAAATATCAGTAAAACAAAGTACTAAATTTTTATAGGTATTGCCCGTTTAGGGTAAACATCAACACTTTCACGTCAACTGTGTACTTGCTTACAAAACCTAAAAGATAACATCAGAAGTGAATTCCTATGTGAACTACAATGAAAATACAAACAAGAGTCTACCACAGAAATAATCTTTGCTTCAACTGTCACCCCCAAGGCAGTCTGCACACATGATAACTGTATGTTGCATGCACACGTCTTGCTTACACTGACAGTTTTGTTTTACTGTCCTTTTTCATAGGACACAGTTGACACTTTTTTGTTTCTCCTGTTGCCATAGTGGGTCTTGTGATGCTGGACCTGTCTTCTCACCTGTCAGTTCATCAATGTGCTCCACAATTTTTTTGCAGAGTTTTCTTCTGTACTTGTTATTCTCTTCGTAAACTGTCAAACTATTTATTCCACACGTTTCAGAGCAAGTAAAACACAACCATTGGTCAACACTTTGTGTTTTGAGTGATGTCATAGTTGCTGTGTAATTCATCAACAACATCTATTCCATGTTTGGTTTTGTTGTAGAAAGTTACCATCTTGGGCTTCAGTTTTGCAGAGATTTTCCTGTCAGTATTTCCATTATGGTGTAATGTTGTCATGTTGACCTCGGCAGTACCAGTTTGTCTTTCTTTGCCATATACGAGGCCAATGTTACACCTTTCTGAAATCCAAAGATTGTACTATACAATTCTCTGTTTTGATTCAGAAGGATAAGAGAAATGCCTAAATTCTCCCAGCTACTTGAGCTACTTATTAATTAGGCCTGGAGGTTCAGTTATATATGTATCATTTTCCCTTTACCAGGAAGGGTTGTTTTGGAGATACCAGTTTGATTAAGTTGGAAAAAGATGCCAAATGGAATCTTGTGTGTAGTGTTTAACATAAAGACTTAGTACATTGCCCTGTTCCATTTTTCCCCTTCATACTTACTGAAAGAACAAATATCAGCATTAGATGTCTAAAGGAATCAGTAATAAGCCTATTTTTACAAAATCTGTTAAAAAGGATTTTAAAAGATAGAGTAATCGGCTTCATGCATTGACTATGTAGATTCAGATACATTATATAAAATGTCTTTAAAGTTCCACTTACATAAAGGTAAAACTATATCGAAGAATGTATAATAATTTTAAAACTATGATAGTAGAGTAATGGAAAGTTAGAATTTATCACTTTGAATGTTAAAATGTGACTTCTTCAATTTAATGTTAGGATGGTATGGTGGGAGTGTGAAGAAACGTGACAGATATTGTTGGATTGCTTATGCCATAGTTCATATAATTGTCTAGCCCTTGCGTATTGTTCTAAAAACTAAAGCTTAAATTTTCATGTTATTGGCCGCCAGATATACTGTTTTTTGGTAGAAATTTCCCATAGTCTGTATTCAAGAAGTACCTGAAATTGATTTGTGTTGATTTTTAAGTCCATCTAATAACTTACATGTGTTTTCTAAAAAAAAAAAAAAATCTCTGTTTTGAAACTGCAAACATTTCATTTTGAATTTCAGCTTTGTTCTTACATACAGTTCCTGTGCTGGTCAGCTTGTGCTCTGTTAGCAAGTGTAACATCAATTAGGAAACTGGTAAACCAATTGTCCAGTGTCACATTCTGATCAGTTTGGGAAATGGGAGCAACAAGTCTTTTCATAGCATCATTCATTTAATCACTATATGAATAAGGGCCTGGTGGCTGAGTTCCGGGATAAACTTCTAAATTGAAAGCATATGTCTTTGGGTCTACAAGGGCATACATTTTTCTGCCGAATTTTGAAGATTTTTTTGGCATATACAGCCTAAAGCTACGGCAGCCACGAAATCCTGCTAGGTGTTCATCCACAGTCATGTATTCAGATGATGTGTGAATTTCTTGACGATCACCCATAAATTGTTCAAACGATGGATGAGCAGATAGCAGTCAGGTTATCAGTCCCTTTTCCTTCTTGGTGGGTACTTTGGTCATCAGATCTCAGGCAAGTTTGAAGGAAACCAAAACTCTTCAGTGTCATTGTTATTCTACTAACCTGTAAGCCACACCCACAAGTCTTTTACATTCCTGGGATTTTAGCGAGATAAAGCTGTGCCAAAAGAACAGCGAACCTATGAATGCTTTCAGTTCAGCTTGTAAGGTGTCATAATAAACACATTCTTGAGTATGGCTCTCAGTGCACACAGAACATATTACTTGTATTCCATCATTTGTGTATTTCACAACATCTTGTGGTATTTCCAACAGACCAACATCTTGTGGTCTGTTACAATTTCCGACACTGAAAGGCAGTGCTGGCATTCTGTCCAATAGGTTTCACCCCTGCCAAGACCCTCACTGTATTTTCGGATGTAGTTTTAACAGTGCATCATTCCGTTTGGTTGTGTGACCATTTTGTACCATTTTGACTAGTCAAAATGAGTAGCACTGCTGTTTTCTTCATCCTCTGAATCAGGAGATCATTTCCTGTGTCTGTCTGTGTCAGTCAATTCTTGCTCCATTTCACTGTCATAGGAACTTTGGCTCATTGGCCCACATCATATCCTAAATGCACACCTGTTGCTGCTTTGGAGCTCCTGTACCTACCTGGCCTTCATTGGGCAAGCGGGTGGATGTACAGATGGGTTTCTGTTTTCCCCATGCTCAGGTAAACACACTCAAAACCTGTTACATGGAGCACAATGTGGGTATAAATCCCATTTTTCCCATTTCTGCATAGGTGCCCACAACTTGCCATTTATCTTACAAAGTGGGTAAACACAAAAATTGCTCCTTGTATCAACCAGGTGCAGCCACTGAGGCACTCAGCCGGCTACTATAATGCTAGAGTAAAAATTTACAGTAGAAAAAAGATGTGATGGGTTTTTATTCCCACTGTTATGCCCTGAGGGTAAAATTACAGGACCTAAAACATACACGTTATAGGAATTTGTGTAGATTTCTTATAGATGGATGTTCTTGTATGGCAGTAATTATGAGGACCCATACTTTTGCTGATTACAAACCTAACTCTTCTCCTCAGAGACGATTTGCCCAAGTGAAGGCTGGTAGTTGTCTACTCAACAGCTGTTTCTCTGGTTTGTCCTTGTCAACAGGATTCTGATTTGATTTGAATGTCGGTCAGCAATAACTTGACTCCAAAGATGACTGCAAGTTGTCTCCTACCTGGTACATGGATTCTACTTCCCCTTGGAGAAAGGGAGTCCTGGAATCTGGGCTGGACGGGTTTGACCCACAGAATATAGAGGAAGAATTGGGTATAAAAAGTACGGTTGTGCGCCCCAGGATATTTTGGTCAATGGCAGACCACACAATGAACCACATATACAAGGCAGACCACCTATAAAATGATGGTCCCATGAAAATATAATGGAGCTGACAAATTCCTATCATCTTGTGATCTTGTAGCCATCATAATATTATGCTATATACTCCTCACGTTTGTGGTGATGTTGGTGTAAAGGAACCCGTCCTGTAAAAATATGGTTCATTCAATCTCTTGCAGTACCTGATACTTCATATAAAAGATGATGTTTCTGATTTATGCATTTATTATAACATACTTTTTATCATTATTTAGAGTGTAGTCTTTCTAGTTATTGAGAAAAGTTTAGTATACAGCAGAACACTGTGTTACTCCAATGGTAGCCTCACACGTCTCGTGTTAGTGTGTCTCCTGAGTGCATCAAGAGGCCACGCTGAGTGACCTGTACCACATAGTTCTGTACAAGTGCGCTCTATGATGTTTGCACAATGACAAAATTGGCTCTCAGTGTGTTTTTCAGGAGGCTTCCTTGTCCTTAAGCAATGCATAATTGTACTGAGCATTCCAGACTTCTCACTCAAGGGGAATGGCAGTTTCTGCTCCGTGTCTTTCAGAGCCTTGAGCTGCCCTGCATGAAGTTTGGACCACTCTGCTAGAATATGGGGGCCACGAGACAAGCACCGAGGGCCAGGGCATAGCAAGGAGGCCACTGTGGGAACTTCCCAGCTCAGCTGAGCCTCAGAAGATGGCAGCTTGTCATGTGATGACAGGCACACGAGACCCCAGAGATACCCAGCTGAGTCTAGTCAACTCGCAAAGCTGTGAGAGAATTTAGTAAGATGTCATTTCAAGCCACTCCATTGTGGGATGGTTTGTCGTCTCCTATGATAAGCACAACAAATGAATTCAGGAATCATCCTTCATCTCAGCCCAAGAAGCGAGTCATGAAGGGTCTAAACTAGTCTTGATATGTCAATTCTTTTGCCATACTATTTGAAGGGGATGCACATGATTGAGCTCTCACCAATGAAATGCTGAACCAAGGGTTTTCCTTCCAGATAAAAAGAGACTCAAAAGAGAAAATGTTTGTGGTTTTCAGCCTGACACTATTGATTTTGAGAACTAAGGCCACTACATTGTGATCATAAAGGGACAGCTCTACGGACCAAGTCAGTAAACTGAGGACCACAGAGCAAAAAGAGAGAACTTGGGTCCTGAAGTCAATTTCAAAAACTTCCAGCCTTTACATTTCTCATTGCATGCTGTGATAAATACATTTTGCATTTATTTCGGTTTGAATTGGGTTTTCTGTTACTCACAGCTGAAATCATATAGTGGAGAAATGAATTTCTGTTCTATTCCCTTCCACTGTTGGGAAAAAGAAAAAATCAAAAGGATGAAGCCTCTTCCCTTTCTTTTCTGCTGTTAAAGAGTGGGTCCCAGAGTCAATAGGGATGCAGATCCTGGGATGTGCAAAGGTAGCAGCTGAATTGTGGTTGAAACCTAAATTGTTTTGTATAATGAGATTAAAGGAATTGAATTTTAAGGAAAAAAAGGGCTGGAGAACAGAAACTCAGCAAGGGAGGAAAAGAATCTTGGAGCAGGGTGCGTTAGGTGTGTATGTCTGGGTATGTGAGTGAGCAGTGGAATGAGGAACAGGAAGGAAGGCCTAGGAAAGAGGCGACCTTCAGTACTGTCTGGTAGGCACAAAACCTTCTACAAGCCTGAAGGTAGACTCCGTGTTTGGTTTGACGTGGAGCAGAGGAAGGCAGAGAATGCTCAATGCAAGTGAAGAGGAGAGTTAGTGGGAGAGGAAGTGAGAGCCAGAAGTGGCTGGGGGAATGTGACGCCTTGAGGGTTTAAGGAACCTGAATAGTGGCGTGGGGTGGGAAAGAGGGGCAAGTCAATGTTTACAAAATCTCTAACTCTGGAAGTGCAAGATGACCTCTTCTGACATATTGATGGAAGATTTGCTTCTTAAACAACAGTTCTGCACTGAAAATATGGGTTTATTTTTGGTCTAAATTTAAGAACTTAAATTCCATATTCAGGTTTATTGAGGTCCTTGTTGTTTGGCTCACAGGCTGTATCGGGATTGTCTGAAATTATAGTGAGCAATCCGAGCAAGTGGAAGTAGAGTAATTCATTGGAGGGAGCTGAGGGCTGGGTCCTAGTGGTGGTTCTTCAACTGACTTCCTGGAGGACCCTGGGAAAGTGCTCAATGATTCCTGTTTTTGGTTTTCTTATCTGGAAAATACGCAGCTCACCTATATCAGGTCCTTTTTTCTAAAAATTAAAAAAAATTGAGTTAAAAAAAGTAATATATCATTGTTGGGAGGAGGAAATAATATATTGGCATACTTACCTCTAACATTGGTAAGTCCTGTCAGAAAACAAATAGAGGTCCATGTATGATATGTCCAAAGAGCTACAGATTGTAAATGAAGGTAACAAACTTTGAAGGGAAATATATTCTGTCCCTAAGGACTAATAATAATCAAAAATAAGCTTATTTCTTTCTGTTAAAAGCAAGGGAAAAGATTTCCCTCTTCTTCATTTTAGTAGAACATTTACTTTAGGAAACTTGTAAATATAAGTTCTTTCTCCATCTCTTTGAAATGTATGTAAATCTTTTTAGAAACTAAGTCAGTCTGTTTCCAGCTTTCTTAGGGATGTCTTAAGAACCTGGCAGCCGTTTTCTTGACTGCCATCAAGAAATACCCCCCTTCTCCCAGGTTCTATAAGTTTGGAGAATAAATTTGACGGGTACCTTACTCCTGGTTGTAAAATTACCTTCTGTCACAAAGACAGGAGAAGGTTATTTGTCCTTTGTATAAAACTAATTAATTAACACAGATCAAGTGCATTTTGGGAGAGCTCTTTATCATATGGTGCTATCAAGACTACTTATTTGAGGGCTATTATTTGTCTTGAGCACATGTAGATTATGGCTTGCGTTTGCTTGGATCCAGAAAAGGAGAGAATTTCTTTCTGTTTTGTTACTTTCTCAGTGCATTGTCTTCGATGGGTATCATATTTTGGTTTAACACTCATTCCATGTTAGAACCGCTTTCTTTCTGTACTACCTTTGTGGAGAGGGGTTTCAAGTTGTGGGAAGTTTTGTTTTAAATTGCATTTCTCCAACATGCCCTTTTTCCTTGACAAATATTCCATCCTGATGAATTGAAATATGAGCTCAAATAAAGAATTCTCACTCTTCAGAGTCGTTTTTCAAGACGTGACCTGGGTGTTAAGAGCTGACTGGGGCCAACCCCCACCCACCTTCTCATGCCATTGCAAGGGGCCTTGTGCACATGTGTGTAAAAACCTAGCTGGTACAGCCAGCTTCATCCTTACCAAGGCAACACACCTGTGCCTTGTCACTTCTTAGGGCTGGGAGTGTACACGCTCGGGTGGTACGGCTGCCCTTGAGAGGGTGGGTTAGGGAAGGAGTCTGCACAGGGCAATCTTGAGTCCTAGATGCCTGATATGCTGTCCAATATCACAGGCAAAGATGGTAGCTGCCCAAGCCCTTTGGAGCACACATCTCTCTACAATCTGCCCTGGATGCTGGACATGGAGCTACAAGACTTAGTGTTTGTTCTGCTGGATTTTGGTCTTGATTAGTTCCAATTCCTTTCTAGCACCCTAGCGGAATGGGAATGCTTAGCCTGTATCGTTTTATGTTGGAAGTATTTAACTTTGTTTTGATTTTTACAAGGGCTCACAACTGTGTTACCAACTGAAGGCCCAGGCAAACTTCTAAGTTTCTATGTCAAGGGGAGTATTCCAAATCCACACTTTGATTCAATACTGTTATCTGATGCGGGTCTTTACTTTCTTCTAGTGCTGTTCACTTCATTTAATCAATTCCTTCGTTACTCAGTGTAAATCAAGATCCTTCTCATCCAGACCTTGAACATGTATGTCTAGAGCAACACTGTTGAATGGAAACATGTTAATCACAAGTGCAAACCATACAAGTCTTTTTTTGATAGCAACATTAACGAAATAAGAAACAGGTGAAATTCATTTTAATAATGTTTTCTTTAACTCAATATATCTAAAATATTATCATTTCAATACCTAACCAATATATTACTGTATTCTAAATCACTTTCAATTTACCACTGAAACAAAGAGAAATAATATTCAGATCAATGTGGGGGCCAAGTGGCCGTAAGCCAAATGTGTTTTGGGATATATTTTACAGAAATTTCAGATTACTGCCAGGATTTGTGTGGCTGCACATTTCTTCTCTGTTCTAGAACAGTATCCTGAAGGTAAAACTGATTTCTTGCTGCTTCCTAACACCTGAGTCATTAGTCAAGAAACTCTATGTATGTAATGTTTTGTGAGGGAGCCTATTGGACCTTAGAATAAGGATGCTCAGAGGAGAGGAAAACTTCTGTTGCTAGTGAAATGGGGCATCCACGAATGGTTTCTTTACTAGGGTTAGAATTCTGATTTTAAACAAATCCTGGCAAGCAGATTTCCTCCAGCTCACTGGCATCTCAAAAGCCACAGTCAGGCTCGTGGAAGAAAAGAATTCTTGAAGACTATGG
>PVJO010009853.1:0-67057 GCA_004026905.1 Hystrix cristata
CCTTAACTGGTCCCTCTCTACATGCCTAGGAGAAATGTTAATACAATGAATGCCTTAGGGTATTAAAGCTGAGTTCTGTCCTTAAACCTTTGCTAGAAAAGGCTCTGCATTTGACTTCACCCAGCACATTTCTTTGTAGATAGAAGGTGCTCATTTGGTGTTTTATATAAACAGATAAGCAAATAACTGTAAATTTCTGTTAGCTTTGGAATCATTTGAATCTTTGTTAAACTTGTGCCTTAACAAAATTATTTTCTTATAATAAGATTACTTTCTCTGTTCATCTCCTGAGGACAAAGAAGCTTTTCAATTTTCAGAAGTAAATAACATAGATGATGGAAAATTTAACATGAGACTATGGTGGTCATCAAAGCTATAGAATTATTTAGACTTGACTATCAGAAACATTCAAGTATGTGTAAGCACTAGTATTTTGGCATAATAAAACAATGCTATTTTGATTATTATGTTCAAAAAATGCATTAGCACTTATATTTTGAAATTTAATCATTCTGTTCATAATACCAAGCAGGCAGTATTACCTTCTCCTTACAAATATGAAAAGTATAAGGCTGGGGATTTAGCTTAGTGGTAGAGTGCTTGTCTAGCAAGTGCAAGGTCCCGAGTTTGATTCCCAGCACTCCCCACCCGCAAAAAGTGTATCTAATCTTTGACTACACAGTGTCTTCTGCTTATGGATAGAGTCATCTTCTGTATATTAGCAACACAGAAAGATTCATATTAACATAATGTAGTAGATATTTAATCTTTCATGCTTAAAAGAAGAAAGTTGATAGTTTCCTTCCCCTTCACTTTCACCACTGAAGATCACACATTTCTTTTCACTAACTTTGTTCTATAATCCCCACATGAATTTACAGAGCAACTCTGACAGGCAAGTACACATCTTCTGAAATCAAATGACAAAGTGCAGATGGACTCTGGGACTATTTCTTTTCATTCCTATCTCTAGCTTGTAAAGGGATGTAAGACACTCCTCTCACACAAAGTTATAAAAACCCCAACCAAAGAGGTATTAGCAAAATAACATTTTGCAAATCTAAAATTATGGGTTCTCAGTGAACTTCAAAGCTCAGGAGGAAAAGGAAAGATTATTTCTGAGGAAAATGGATGGAGAAGTGTTCCAAAAAAGGTCACAGCAGGTTTTACTGCTAATGTGGAAGCAAAGCCAACATTCAACAGCCAGGCCATTGTCTCTCAGAAATCAGTTCTAATTTATCTAGTTCTTCTTACATTTATTAATTACAGAAATAGTTATTAAACTCTTTTTAGGTGATAGGGAAACAAAAGTTTCCTGTCAGTTTGAGAACAAAGATGGAGTTATTACAAAACCACAAGTGGCAAAGTGATGGGTGTTCTCAAGGATACTGTTAAAAGTGGACTTAGGCTGGGGATTTAGCTCAGTGGTTAGAGTGCTTGCCTTGCAGGCATAAGGCCCTGAGACCGATCTCCAGCACCAAAAGCAAACAAAAAAAGTAGATTTAGAATCTGTTCTCATCTCCATATCTAGAATTTAAAGAGTCTGGGAGATCTGGCTATTAGTGTACTACATATGTAGCTACATAGCGTGACATACAGTTTATGAAGACTGAAAATACTCCTTTGGTATTTGTTGTGTGGTCTTAGACCAACACTGTCCAGTAGAAACACAAAGTGAATCACATATGGAATTTAAAGGTTTTTAGTTGTCACACTGTAAAAATAAATAGGTAAATCTAACCTTCATATTTTATTTAACCCAGTATATCCCAATATCTTATTTCAAAGTATAGTCAAAATGAAAATTATTGATGAGATTTTGCTTTTCTTCATACTAAGTCTTTAATCTCTGGTATGCACTTTATACTGACAGTGCATGTCAATTTGAAGCCACATTTCAAGTGTGTACTGGTCACATGTTTTTCCCGTTTTGGTTGGTCAGATCTAAACTTTGTATGTTAACAGCGTTTAAAAATGTTTTTGATGAGAAATAAGAATTGTGTCCTTCACATCCTCATTTATATATCTATTTATCCTAATTAATGTTATGTATGTACTTAGTTTTCTAAGCTGATAACATAAATTGAATAAAAACAATATTATTTCATCCATTTTTGCATTAAACTTCATGTGAATGAACATACTCAAAAGGATGGTGTTAAAAGAGCACCATCTTGTGGTGTTTGTTTACACTGTAGAAGCAGATTTTGGAAAAAAACAGTATCAGTCAGGGTAGGATTACAAGAACTCACTTTAGTAGAGGAATTACTTTTTTTTATCTTATATGCAGTCTTTACAGCAGGTCCTCCTGCATGAACTGGGCAGACAAACCTCCCTGGGCACAGGACATGATCATCTCTGGGAGCCAGCTGACACTCTAACATGGACCCTGGCTGACGGCAGAAGAGTTTCAGTGCTCATATGTTAATATGGTATTTTCATCAGAGAAATAAGGGATACTGAAGTTGGGAACACCCAAAAAAGATCCACGCATAAGAACACACTAAAAAAAATTTTTGTTTGTTTTGTTTTTTAGACAGGGTAGCCCAGGCTGGCCTTGAACTTGCAGTGATCCTTCTGTCTCAGCCTCCTAACTGCTGGGATTATAGGCACGCACCACCACGCCCGGCTACATACTGAGATTTTTATCAGAAACATTAAATATAATCTCCATCATCTATTAGTAAAAACAGAGCTACCAAACCTTAACTTCCTTTAATAGAATAAACACCTCAATGAAGCCACATCTAATATTAAATAATCATTCCAACTGACCAATGAGTTGGTCCAATATTAGGATGGTCAGGAATGACCGTGTGAGAATACAGATTGCTCAATGGGCGTAACCAGAAGATCTGCAGCTAATCTCTCAAATTTAGACCTTACTTGGCCAGGGGCAGCCACAATATGAACTAAGGAATCTTAGGAGACCTTTTATTCATATATTCAACCCATAAAACAGAGACTCCCTAGATGTTAGAATAAAAAGAAGTTTCAGTAAGATTTAAAATAGTACTGTTGGGCTGGGGATTTAGCACAGTAGTTTAAGAGTGCTTGCCTAGCAAGCACAAGGCCCTAAGTTCAATCCCCGGCACCAAAAAAAAAAAAAAAAAGTACTGTTATTTATGTAAAATTTTTTGAAAATATCATATATCACAGTAACCATGAGAATACTAATTACTATATAAGCTATCTACTCTGCAAATATTATTTATAGTAGCCAAAAAATGTAAACAATCCGAATGTCCATCGACAGATGAATGGATAAACCAAATGTGGTATATCTTTCAGAATATTATTCAGTTAGAAGAAAGAATGAAGTATTTGTACACACTATATCATGACCTTGAACACATTCTGTTAAGTGAATGAAGCTAGACACAAAAGACCACTTATTTTGTGAGTCAATTTATAGACAATGTCCTGAAAAGGCAGATCTATAGACACAGAAGGTGAGTTAGTGAATGTCAGAAACTAGGAAAGTAGCAAAAAACAGAATTAAGGATTTCTTTCTGGGGTGATGAAAATATTGCAGAAATAGAGATAATGACTGCACAATTCTATGAACATACTAATAAAAAAAACCCTGCATTTTATATTTAAAAATGGTAGATTTTGTGGTATTGCATTATACCTCAAAAATAAAATACCACTTGACATGTAATAAATATTCTATAAAAATAGAATTAATTTATTAGTTCTAACAGCTTTTGGTAGTTTTTAAGAGTTATTGATATAAAACATCATGTCATCTGCAGAGATCACTTATCTCTTTCCTTCCTGGTTTGTAGGCCCACTTTCTTTCTTCTTTTTCTTCCTTCCTTCCTCCCTCCCTCCCTCCCTCCTTTCCTTCTTTCTTTCTCTCTCTCTTTCTTCCTTTTTTTTTGGCCTAATTTCTCTGGCTAGGACTCTCAATACTACGTTGAATAAAACATCCTTGTGTTGTTGCTGATTGTACAGGAAACACTTTCAATATTTCACCACTGAGAATATTAGCTGTGAGCTGCTTTATATGGTCTTTATTATATTGACTTATATTTCCTCTATAAACTTTTTTAATCATGAAAGCATGTCAAATTTTGCTTTTTCTGCATCTAGTAAAGGGATTATGATTATTGTTTTTCATTCTGTTATTGTGGTGTGTCACATATATCGATTTGTATCTCAGGGATCAGTCCCATTTGATCATGACAAATGACCTTTTTAATGTGCTGTTGAATTCAGTGTTAATACTTTGAGGATTTTTGCATCTGTGTCCATCAGTCATCACAATGTTGTTTACGTTGGTCCGTAATTTTATTTTCTCATAGTATCCTTGTCTGGTTTTGGTTTTAATGAAGTTGACGAATACAAAATTAATATACAAAAAATCACTAGCATTTCTCTATATCTAGAACTATCTGAAAAAAATCAGAAAATAATCCTACTTGCAATAGCATAAAAAATTTTAGGAATAAATTTAGCCAAGGAAGCAAAAAATCCATATGCTGAAAGCTATAAAACACTGGTGAAAGAAACTGAAAACACAAATAAATAAAAAGCTATACCCTATTGATAAATTGGAAAAACCAGTATTGTTAAAATGTCAGATTTTCCCGCAATGATCTACAGTCAATAAAATCCTATCAAAATTGCAATGACATGTTTCAAAGAAATGGGAAACAACAGTCCTAAAATTTGTATCGAATAACAAAAGATCTCAAACAACTAAAATGATCTCGGGCAAGATCACATTATATGACTCTAAATCTATCACAAATTAGATTTGTAGTAATAAAACTAGCATGGTATGATCACAGAAATAGGCATACAAAACAATGACACAGAGAGACACACACCTAAGGGCAAATGACCTTCCACACAGGTGCCAAGAACACACCATGAGACAAATTTCTTCAAAAAATGGTGCTGAGAAGAAAACTCACATGTAGAAGATGAAAGTGGGCCCTTATTATATACCTTATTTAAGAAATCAACTCAAATATAAAATGTTTGACCTGAAACTACAAAAGAACTAAAAGAAAACATAAGGAAAGAGCTTCTTGACATTGTTCTTAGCAAAAATTTGTGTACAAGATCCCCAAAACTGCAGTTAAAAGAACAAAATTAGACAGGTATAATAGCATCAAAGTAAGACTTTTTAACAAAGGAAAGAAACAATCAACAGAGTGAAAAGCCCTCAAAGGAATGAAAAAATATTTACTAAACAAAATGTTTACTAAACATACATCTGATAAGGGCTAGTATCTAAAATACAGAAAGGAACTCAACTCAAAACAAATAACCTAGTTAAAAACGGGCAAGAACTTAACAGATATTTCTCAAAACAAGATGTGAAATGGTCAAGTTTTAAGGAAAAGTGCTTAACATCACTAATCAATGGTAAATAAAATTAAAAGCAAGATACCACACCTATTAGAAAAGCTTTTATCAACAAGACAAAAGATACCAACTTGGTGAGGAAAAAGATACCAAGTTGGTGGAGAAATGTACACTGTTGGTGGTAAATCAGTACAATCATTTTAGAAGACAGTACATTATATGACCCAGCAGTTTATTTTCTTTGTATATATCCAAGGGAAATAAAATCAGTATGTTGAAGAGATATCTGAGCCAGGCACGGTGGCACATGCCCATAATCCCAGCACTTGGGAGGCTGAGGCAGGAGGATCATGGTGAGTTTGAGGTCAGCCTGGACTACACAGTTTGAGTTCAAGGACAGTTTGAAGTACATAGCAAGAGCCTGAGATAGGAATAGGGCGTGGCTAAGGCTGGCTGGCAAGGAAACATGACGGGGGAGTGGCCTGGACCTGAGGTCAGCCTGAGGTATGATTTTCAAACACTAGCCCCCCACGTGGACTGTAGGGAGTTCTCTGGAGATTCCATGGGAACTCCATTCAATAAATAGTAGCAACACCGCCTTCTTCTCTACCATGCCACAGGGGAGGGGGCTCTCCCTTTTCTCTCCCATAGAAGATGATGGCTGTGTCCCCAGTACCACTGCTACCATGCCTGTCTCGTGGTAACCTCTACTGTGCCTTATAGGCCCCGTACACATTTTGCTGTATATATTGTTATGCTCAACTTCCCTTTTCTTTTCTTTATACTTTTAAATAAAACTTCAGCATACTTTTTGCCCCCCCTCACTCAGTTCTTTGCTTGAGGAGAAGAACCCAGGAATATCGAACCCATCTGCTACAAGCCTGTTGAAAGAAGAAAAGAAAGAAAAAAAGAAAGAAAGAAAAAGAAAGATGCCAACAGAGAGATATTGGAGCCTATGCATACTGTAGCATTACTTGGTACGGGATCGAACTAAGTATCTGTTAATTGATGAATGTGTAATGAAAATATGGCTTATTTATGTATAACGAAATACTACTCAGCCTTAAAAAAGTAATCTTCCTATTTGCAACAACATGGATGAACCTGGAAGACATTATGCTGATATAAGGCAGGCACAGAAAGATAAATACTACATGATCTCACATGTATGTGGAATTTTAAAAAGTCCAAACTGAAGAAACAGAATGAAAGAGTAGACACCTTGGGACTGAGGTGGGAGAAGAAGAGGGGCGGAAAATGGGAGACATTAGTTAAAGGATATAGTTTCAGTTAAACAGGAGGAATTTCTGGAGATCTACTGTATAGTATGATAATACTTTGTTAATAATATAGTGATAATGTGAAAACTTCTAGGAAAATAGATTTTAAATGTTTTCGCCACAAAAATGTGAGGTGATACATAATCGCATGATTACATCATTTTCTAATGTATACATATAAAGCAACATTGTACCTCATATTTGTCAATTAAAAATAAATTTAAAATGGTAAAGAGTCTTATTTCCAGACATACAAATGCTAAAGAAATGAAAGACCAGCAGCAAGTCCATACTATAAGAAAAATTAAAGGAAGTCCTTCAGGCACAAGAAAAATTATGTCACATACATTTTTACACCAAGAAATGAAGAAACAGCAACTGTATAAATACCTAAGAAAATTGTCTTATTATGTAAATCTGTTTGATGATAAATAAACATGCCAGTGTGAGAATGTATATCTACATGTGTTTACCACATATAGTAATGAGGGAAAAATAATTTATGCATTTTATTTATATAAAGGACTATATTATTTCAAGCTGTAGTAAACAAGAGAAACCCTATAAATCCTAAAACTAGAACTGTTATATTGAACTAGTTAATAAACTAGATACAAATTAGGAAAATGTTTAATTCAAAAGAAGGCAGGAAGAAAAACGGGAACAAAACTCAGATAATCCAAACTGAAAACAAATCTAATCATTCTAGGGAAGAGATTATCAAAGTGGATTTAAAAAATACTTGACTATATGCTGAGTCAAAGAAATACATTTCAAATACAAGGGAAAAATATCAAAAAGGTGAAAAGTAAATGGATGAGAAGGTCATATTATGCCAAAAATTTTAGAGATATTACGTATTGCAAACATGTACAAAAAAAGGAAGGGGATCAAAGAGATGGTGGGGGGAGCTAGGGAAAGGGATGAAAAAGAAGAATTAAGATACATCACATACATGTACAAATTCCCCACAAGGAGTGTAAACATATACTATAAACATGTACTAATAAAAAAATGGAAAATAAAAGGAAAAAAATGTACTAATAAAAACTAATAAACATCTGCTAACTAAAAAAGTGGAAAAAAAAAAAAAACCCCAGCAACTGGAGGGCCTATTTTAATATCAGGCAGTATAGATTCCTTAGCACAAACCTAGAAATACAAGTCACTTAAAAATATATTAAGAGGACATACAATCCCCAAATGTATATGTAGTTTTGAGCAGTTTCAAAACACGTAAAACAAAAACTAATCGAATTGTATTCTACATAGTAAGAAAAAGGGATAGGGTACTACTTACTATACGCAAATGGATCTCCAAATGTTTAGTGAAAGCAGCCAGACAAGAGTAAATACTTTGATCCCATTAAATTCTCAAAAAGGCAAACCTAATCTGTAATGAAAGATCACTGGTTACAAGATGAGAGGGATGAGGAAGGGGCAGGAAAAATTTATGAAAGAAATTATTTTCATTACCTTACAGTGCCAGATTCATGCCTACATGTGTAACAAAATTCATCACACTTTCTAATAGTTTTATTTCAATAAAGCTGCGTTAAACATTAAAGAGCTGAGCATAGTGGCAGGAGGATCACAAAAAATGGGCTGGTGATGGAGCTCAGTGTGAAGGTCCTGTACCATAAATTAAAAAAAAAAAAAGGTGGGTTAGCCCTTATTGGAGTTTATACTCCACCAGACACTCTACAAACCCACCCGAGGTAAACTTCTACCTTGGATTTCTGCTGGGACAAATGGCAAACCCTGAAGCTTCTGAGGTCCTATCATAAGATCTGCAGTGAGATTCACTGCTATATTTTTCAGGACTCCAATTCCAAATTTGTGATTTTTCCATATTTCTAACTGAAACTAAAACATATTTCACTTCGGAATGAATAAAAATGTCCTTCTCTTGGGCTTTTATTATTAGCACAAATGCTTGATTGCAGTTGAGATTTCACATATTTTTAATTTTTCTAGTACTTAATGATGGGTAAACTAACATTTACCAGTATTTCTCAATGTTTTAGAGTTTTCCAGTACCAAATCACCTTAAGATGCTTATTTCAAAACCCAATTATACAAGTATTGAATTACGCTACTGGGAGATTTTGGTTCCAAGTAGAGCCAAGAATCTAACAAGCTCCCCATGAATAGGTATGGATCCACTCAGTGCCTTTACATACACACTGTTGATTACAGTTCTCTAATTCAGTTATTTCTAGAATTGAGATATTGATAAAAATCAAAAGCATACATTATTAAGCTTATATCAATTTTATTAATAACAAAATTATTGTAACATGTATATACATTTATTTTTTTACTTTGGCACATAAAATATAGAAATATTTACACACATATAAAATACTGTATTAAAACTACTTTCAGAAATAAAGAAGACAGCAGTATTTTACAAAGAACACAGTTTTGGAAATAGACACATTGAACAAAGGGTTTAAAACAGGTGACAAAACATTTAAATTAACAGACTCCATTTAAATTAACAGACTACAGAAGTTGATAGCTGAGTTGGTATTAATTTGGTAAAGCAAATAAAATGCTAATAGGTGGTAAACCAGATTTCCATTTAAGATTGTCTAGACAAAATTACATGGACTTTCTTTACCATGAAATTGAGTCAATTTTATTTTACCGTCTAAAAAACAAATCTTTGGTAGTTGTTTCCACTTTTGTATAAATATTTAAAATTTCTAGTTTGTATTGAGAATTTTAAGCTTCTTCACAGCAAGTTGTAAAATATTTTAAGAGGCTGTCTGCCCTCTATTTTTTGGGAGCAAAATTTCAAATACCACATCGATTGCAACATTAAAAACAATTACTTATCAAGATAAAAACCTAACACTTCCTAATTAACCTTCAGATAATTTACAATTGATTTTAGAGGTCACAATCTTCGTAAATTCTCTTTGCTTTTTTTAGTACCAGGAAGAAGACCCATTTTATAGCTGCTTTTTAGAGGCTTGCCATTTGAGCAGTCTTCAGCGCTATGATAATCACACAGACACTTTGTACAATAATCAAACCCACAACCTTCCCGTTCACAGGTTGCACGTTGTAAATAGCAATCAAATTTTGCTGGTGATTTACAGCGAATACAGGCTTTGAGACTTTCATTCTTTTTCAAAGTTTTGGCAACCTATAAAACAAAAAACCCACAAATAAATTTTAGTAAGGACTAAATGTACTGTAATTTAGTTAGTAAAACCAAGAAGGGTACCTCTGTGCGTGAAGTCAGCTCCCGCCCCAAGGAACCTACTGTTCAATGGGCGGGACAGCACCACCTGTCAAGGGGTCTAACAGCTACTTACAATTCCAATCCCTAACTTAAATGTCACCTTTTTCTGTAAAATCTTCCCAGGGTCTGTCACTGAAGAATTGCTTGCTTTCACCATTACTTCTCTTTCTATAAATCACCTGCCATTACATGACACTTTCTTTTTTCTGAAGCCGTCTCTCACTTCAAAACACAGGCTCTACAATAACATTGTGATTTTCTAACTTAAATTTACAAGATTATCCATATATGAGTAGAACTTTTAGTAGAGATTAGCCAATGATCTGAAGATACTGTAGGGAGCTTTGACTAACAGCTGGACATTTTGTGCTTAGCTCCTTCTTCACTTACAAAATGTAGCAACTGTAAAATGTACTGCTGAGAATTTTTAAAAAACTTTCAAGTCATTTTTGAGAGTAAAATGAAGGGGACAGAGATGTCTAGCAATAATTCCTGAAGTTCTTATTACTGAATATCAGTATCAGGTATCCTAATTTGGTATGGCATATAATAGTTATTATCTAGAGTCAAGGTATAGTTTTACCTTGAAAGTTTCCTATTTCTCATTTTAAACCCTTTTAACAATAAACTCCAATGTTTCCAATTTATTGATCGAGCAAAGTTACCTCAGAGAATTCATTGTGTCGACTATAAGTAGAACCTTTCTGATCACCTTTCTTGGATAACTTGGCTTGAGCATCTGTTTTGGGAAGAACGTGGGATGCGGATTTTTGAACAGATGCTAATGCACTTCTGATCATAACATATTCTCTGGTTGAAGCATGTGGTGAAAGCTTAATGCTCTTTTCCTAATTAAAAAAATTTTAATAGGAATTAAGATACTTTCTTATATAAATTCAGTCAATCACTTAGTTTCTACATATATAATAAAAGTCCAACAAGAATGTAATGGATGTATTTCTACATCTCACTTGCTTAAATACAGCTACACAAAACTACTCAGACAGTAAGTAAGAATGAGAAACTGAGAAATCATTTTACATACATAGTCTATATGGTATTTATCATGTTTTATAAGTAACCAAGGTCAAAACAAATGGTCATTATTCCCATTACCATCACCAGAAGATGGCAGTAGTCACGTTCAGTGTTATGAACAGATTCAAAAACCATTTAGACCAGATCTTCCATCATCAGTTTACCACGAAAAACAAACTGGGAAACTTCAAATAATTTACTTTTAATAGAAAAGTAAATTTGTAGAAAAGTAAATTTCCTTTTTACAGTAGGAATTTAATATGTTGATAATTTACGTTTTTCTGGTAACTGATCAAAAAGGAGAAATCTTTTTTACATTCTAACTTCCTAATCACTAAGAAATACAAATAAAACACATTTTCAAATTTTCCAAGGCTATAAAACACACACACACAAATGGCAACTAAGATCCACTAGATGGTCAACTCTCATTATCTGAGAACTCAGCAATTCTATTACTTTGGACATTCTATTTCTACTTGGACATTCTAATTCTTCCCTTATTACCTTGGATATTCTACTTGAGCCCAATAAATAAATGACCAAGGTGGGATTCCTTTATTCAAAATAAAGATTTTTGAATTTGGTTTCTTATTGAGTTCTAATAAAAGGCTAAAATGCTTTGTAAATTTAAAGAAGTATTTCTAGATTACCTTTCTTCTCTACTTCTTATTTTCAAAGGTAAAAAGAGTAGTAGCAATGCATTTTAAAGAGAAAACATCACCTACAAGGACTTACAGTAACTCTCTGCATTGCCTTTTTGTACAACTGGAATGCCCCTTTATCATCTTCTAGAATCTTCTTCCAAGTAGTGCTCACTTTAGACACACTGGAAAATAAATGATTATAAAACAATTAAAGCACCACAAAGATGCTAAGATGAATACGGTAGGAAAACATTAATAGTGCAAAAATGAACTATGTATTAGCAGTGCTTCTCAAATTTGACTATGTATTAAGCAATGGATGGTGCATTAAAGATTTAAGGATGCCCATGCCTAACTGTTCAGGTTTAACTGACCTAAAATGGGGCAAAGGGTTCTATTTTTAAAACAAACAAAAATAAACAAACAAACAAAAACTCCCCATCAAGTAATTCCAGGTTAAGAAGTACTATTTTGTCTTACTTTTTTTTTTTTTTTTTTTAAAAAATTTTTGCAAAAACAAAATAGCCACCATTCTGTATACGACACCATGTTAGATGTCTGGTAAGAGGTACATTTATCAAAGTACTCTGGGATGCATTAGTAGAAATCAATTTTAAAGAGCTATTAACAAGAAGAAAGTACAATCTGTGATTATCCCATCCTAATGGAATTTCCTTGGTGGAAAGAGGAATAGGTAATTAAAATTTGTTTTTGTTTTTGGAGACAGGGTCTCACTAGACAGTTCAGGCTGTCACTGAACTTGCTATGTAGCCCAGGCTGCCCTCAAAACTCCAAGGTGATCCTCCTGCCTCAGCCTCCTGAGTGCTAGGATTACAGGCATGTGAAAACATGCCCAGCCCAAGATTTTTAAATAAATGGTCATAACTAGATCCCTATTTCTGAGTTTCCACATTTTCACTGCCATCAAACCTAGGAGAGCCTTACACTAAGAATTATCTAAAAACAGAAATTATTTCATACTTCAGGAGTAACAAAAAGTCATAATAGCTATTCAACCTGCAGAATGCAAGTAGGCCTGTTTTTGGTTTTCTCTCTTTTTTTTGTGGTACTAAGGATTGAACCCAGAGTCTTGGCACTGAACTATACCCCCACCCACCCCCGCTTTATTTTTTGTTTTGACACAGGGCTTAAGTCACTAAGTTGTTTAGGCTAGGGTCAAATTTGTGATCTTCTGGCCTCAGCCTCCTAAAAGGCTGTGATTACAGGTATGTGCCCCCATGCCCAGCTAGGTTGCTTTAGTTAATACCCAGAGATAGTAATTTAGAAACTTCAGAATTAAAATAAACAGAAGCCACCAATCTAACAAAGTTTTTAAATACCATGAATATGAAATTCAAAATGACCAGATTTTAAACACATACTTCCATAAAATTTTCATTTTACTCACACACAGGTGGTAAAATACCGGCTATCAAGCAAAAGTCATTACGTCAATTAAACACGTAAAACCACTACATCAGCTGGTAGTACTGAGCCATCAAAAAGGCACAGTAGATTATACTGTACTTACTTGATTAAGTCCATATCACTGAGCTGAGCCAAAATATTTGCTAAGAGATGTTTCAGTTCCCTTCGAAAGAGTTCACTGAGAATATCTACAAATTCTAGGCCCATTTTCCTGCCAATTATATTTTGTAGTCTAAAATTTCCACTGGATATAATTTCCTTCAGTATTTCTCGATCTATTTTAGGATTTCGCTTGGCATTCTTTTTTAATGTTGAACAAACCACTTTTTCAAAATGAAGAACTGGCAGTAAGTTTTTGTTGGGGTACTGGTCTGCGTTTTGAGTCTGTAGCAGGCAGGACGGTGGACTGCTACTGAAATTATCTTCCAGAGTGAGGCTGTCCTCCCCATGTTCACTGAGACTACTTTGTTGAGTAAATGAGGAATAGCCACTGTCTTCATAAAGCCTATTGGTCTCTAGTTCTTCTACTTCATTTGAACTATTAAGTGTTTGTTCAATATGTCGATTTTCCTTGTTATGCAAGGGCTTGCTTTTCATTTCAAATTCTACAATCCGAGGGCTCCCACCTGGTGACCTAAGGTATGATAACCTTTCATAGTCTTTAATGCAGTCTTTACAAGAACCTTCCAAATATGCAGGACTGTAGAAACCTTGTCTTCCACTGTCATCAGGCTTTACCAGTTTAATTTCAGGACGAATATGGTTACAATTAACGTCACACTTCATTTTGACATAAAGAGTAGAACTTTCTTCTTTATAACCTACAAAAAGAAGACAACATTTATTTTGTAACTGCAGAATTTCCACACATCCCTACTTAAGTTGGGATATAGAAAGATTTAATTAATTTATATTTTCTCAGCACTATGTATTGCCTATGTGCATATACCTATAATGATAGGAAATTATCCAAGCTTACTGATATGACCATACTACATGGAGCTATCACTCAAACCTATAAACACTCATACAGATATTTAAGTTCTGGGCTGGGGATTTAGCTCAGTGGTTAGAGTGCCTGCCTTGTGAGCACAAGGCCCTGAGTTCAATCCCCAGTACCAAAACAAAACAAAAAAAAATTAAGTTCTTTCTGCAACGGTACTTCAGAATAGATAGATTCTGAATCTGCATAGCTATAACATTTGACTATATCGAAGCTCTATCTGGTTAAGTAAAAACTAGTGGGAAAAAGGACTACATAACAAATATCTGTACTTCTCAAACAAATGAGAGAAAATGACACATCAAGAGAAGAGCCTAAAGTAAGAAGTATTTTTAAGGTAATTACAAATACTTCTAGAATCAGTAATATATATCCTAGACTTGAAATGACATTTAAATATCCATAAATTAATGTCTACCTGAACTCCCATAGTTCTTGTCTATAAATTCTATTCTGATTGGGGCTCTGGGTGACCATCTGTTATTTTCAAGGCGTTTGTGTATCCTAATGGATAGTAAACTCATGCATAGGTAAAATGCCTTGCAAGATCTTGCCTAATAGTGTTAGAAATACTGCTGACAATCAGAAGTAAGGCTTATTTAAGAATGATACTCCAGCATAAAAACCCAATTCAAAGTATGAAGTATTTATAAGTAGCATAAAAGAAAAAAAAAAAGACATGATACTACCAACAATCATGCAATTATTTCTGGACATTATTCATTAGAATACATTACTAATTCAAATTTAAGCTTAAAAAAAAAAATCTGTTCTCAGGGTTGGGATTTAGCTCAGTAATAGAACACCTGCCCAGCAAGAGCAAGGCCCTGAGTTTGATCCCCAGCACTCCCACAGCCCCAAAAAATGTTCAGGGTTGTTATCCCCACCTCCACCGTCAAGGCCTAAGAAATCACTTATAATTTGGCAGACAACATTTTAAGATAACTTTCAAACAGTTTCTCGGTCTCTGCATTACTGACATTTTGGACTGGCTAATTCTTTTCTTATGGGCTACACTGCATATTGTTGCAGGATATGTAGCACCCTTTACCAATTAGATGCTGGTTCCATCCCCTTTTACCAAGATGCAACAGTGATCAAATGTCACCAGTTACCACACGGGGGACGAGAAGGAGTAATGGCAAAATATCCCTCACCCCTCAGTTGAAGACCACAGCTTTAAAGGATTGGGATTTTGTCAGGCAGTAGGGGCTGGGAAGGTCCTTCGCTGAGAGCTAACCTGGGCAAAGGGACAATATTGAGAAGCAACATGGTAGATGGGTTCAGGAAAACCACCTAGCACTACTGAAGGCAAAGAATATGAGGTAAGAAAACAATGAGGACACACAGAAAGCCTTAGGTCTTCACGGCCAGGTTAAGGGTGGACTTCCTGTTTCAAGTATGTCCATCTCCCCTCCCTCCTGTAAGCCAACCATGAGTAAGACTATAGTAATTTTTCCAATAAGCAAATGTATGTACCAGTTTATCATGTACTAAATGGTGGTAATTTGTCTATATTAATAAAATTGCTTTTAGAGATGAACTTTTCAAGTCAAAGTACAAAGGATACCTTTCTGGCAAGTAACCTTATAGGTGGAGATGGGCTTTAACTTCCTAATGTCTAACTATGAAAGACAGTTATGTGCTCCAGGATTGCACTAAACTTTAGACTAAACCTAAAAACTAGGTTTAAACTAAGAGTTTAGGGAATAAAGAGTAAAAAAAAGTTATATAAATTCTAACTTCCCAATTAATTCTAAAACCTTAGTAGTACCCTTCTATTCAGAAGTTAAAAAAAATAAGAAGAGACTGTTTTCTATTCTTCAACTACTGTAAAGAATTAAGTTCAACTCAGGTGCAGTGATGCATGCCTGTAATCCTAGTACTTAAGGAGCTGAGGAAAGAGGATCACCACAATTCCAATCTACATAGAACCTCAATTTATTTGACAGGTTTTATAAAAAAGTAAAAGCCACCTATAAAGACACAACTTTTACTTTATTTAGTAGCCCAAAGCAAAGGGGTGTGAAACCCTACTTTCAGGAATTTCTTTATTCAAAGGCATATTCCTGGTCTTTAGAACCATTTCTGAAGACTGTCCTATAGAACCATTCAATATCATTCTTTAAATATATAGTGCTTTAAAACAGAGCTAACAATTATTCAAATATTTTATATTTGTTTGAAAGTTTGCAGTTTCCAGTATTTTTAAACATTTGGCCAACACAGCCTGAGGTAGAATGGGGAGCTCTATTACCTTTTCTACAGTGGAGCCTGGGGAACCTCAGCTAAGAAGCTTGCACAAAATCTGACAAGTAGTCAAGACAGCCAGATTGTTCTGCCTATAAATCCAGTACTTTTTCCACGATCTCACCCAGGAATGAAGTGCTTTGGAAACAGACCTGCTTACAAAGAACAGGAAGCCCAAAATTGATGAGGCATATGACTTCTCCCATCCTAGGGGCTTTGTACCTTATTCTTTTCTCTGCCTGCTGTATCATTTTTGCTGCCTTCGCCTAGTTAGTTCCTAATCTATTATTCACATATATCTTCATATTTTCAAAGGGACTTTGCAGACCTGACTAGACCCTACTTCATAGCACTATCAAATTTAAATTTGTAAGATTATTGTAAAGTCCTTAAAGTCCGGATATAACTACTGTTGCTTACTTCAGAATCTTAAGCAAATGGTACAGTGCCTGACAAAATGAAAACACACACACACACTGCTGTTTCCTAGTGTTTTAGTTAACATTAGCATTACAATCTGTACTCTTACTCATTAAATTAGCACTTATAGAACTTTAACAAAATCTGTCAGCTTTTTGAGGTACTGAAAATTGAATCCAGGGACTTATAACCCCAACCTCTTTATTTCACATGAAGAGCAGAGTTGCTATACACTTATCTGTGAACTCTTACATTTCTATGGTGCATGCTATAATGAGTGAACTAATACTGATCCATTATTACTACCTAAAATCCATATTTTACTTGGTTCCTTAGTTTCTACTGCTTTTTTCTTTCTTTTTCTCTTCCAGGATCCCCACCAGAATACCTTGGTCTCCACAGGATCTTCTTGGCTGTGTCAATTTCTGCCTTTCCTTGGGGATGGGGACATAGCTCAGTGGCAGGGTTCCTGCCTGGCATGTGAGAGGCCCTGGGTGTGATTCCCCAGCACCACCAATAAAAAAACAAAACACAGCTGGCCTGACTTCTTTTGCAGAAGGACCCTTGGTTGGGATTTGAATATTTTTCCTCATAGTTTGTCTGAGGTTATGGGTTTTTGAAACACGGAGGTAAAGTGTTACTGTCACCATATCCTCACAAGTGTAAATAGTATTAATATACCTTTTCTTTTACAATGTTTACCTTGATCGCCTGGCTGAGGAAGTGTTGGTCAGGTTTGCTTACTGTAAAGTCACTCCTTTGTGTTATTTTTCTCTTTCCATACTCGTTAGAAGGAAGTCACTATAGATAGTGCACACTTGAAAGGAGTGAGGAATTTTGCTCTACCTCTTTAGGGGAGTAAATATATAAATCATTTTTCTGCACAAAGATTCATCTATTCTATTCCACTTATTTCATCATTTAATATCAGTACAGACTCATGGATTTGAAGTTATAATCCAATACTAAAAGTTGTTGATGAAAATGTTCTAGTTTCAATATTGTGAGCTCTTTTAGTTGGCTTTTGTGCTTATTTGACATGCTCGCAAATGACATTTGCATCATTTCGTTTTTCAGGTGTTCACCATTTATAGAAAAGGAAGCTGAAGTAAACTAACTCCTTATCTTTTAACTAATCAAGTACTTCCCACTGATGAAGTCCTAGAAATGTATGTATTCATACAATCAATCTGATATTACACTTAAAGAGAGAAAATATGACATGAATTAGATAAATGAAGGTCAAGAGTCTAGTTTTGCTTGAGCTGGGTGTGGTGGAGCATGCTTGGAACCCCAGCATCCCCAGCACTCAGAGGCCAAGATAGCAGGACTGTTGCTAGTTCAAGGCCAGCCTAAACTGCATACCAAGACCCTGTCTCAAACAAACAAGTCTAGTTTTGCCACTTCATTTACCCAATACCCACTTAATGACAGGGAGAATTAAAGAGGAAGATTGTTGTTGTTAATATTAATTTTTAACTGGGGATTGAACCCAGGGCCTTCATGCTGAGCTACAACTCCATCCACCCCTTCTTGCATTTTTAAATTTTGAGACTGGCAGGGTGGGCTCAAATTTGTAACCCTCCTGACTCAGCCTCTCAGAGGGCTTCAATTAAGGGTGTGTGCCACCCAGCTTGGCTTTAAGGATGATCTACACAAAGTGACATTCTGAGATCTGAAAGCCCTGTGCATGGATATTTGTTGGGAAGAGTTCAAGATTCAGGGAAACATAGGAAGCAAGAAGTACGAAGTACTCAAGGAGGAGTAAGGAATGTAGAGCTGCAACTTAGTTAGCTAGGAGGAGAATGGCTCAAAAATAATTTGAGAGAGAGTGGTCTACAGTATCTGCATGGTAGGCGGGCTTTTGCATTGTTCTAAGTAGCAGATTTGGTTTATACTTTGAAAAGATCACTCACTGCCAGCCATGGAGAACAGGTTGCAGGAAGGTAACAACGGAAAACAGGAAGTTTATCCCAGGAGTCCAGAGATCTGGGGACCAGGGGCTCAGATGATTTCATTGGAGATGAAACGGACAGAAAGATACAAGAGGGTTCAATCCCTAGTACCGGGCTGGGGTGGGGGACATCCTACTACACGGGAGTGTAAAAATTACTTTATTAATGTATTGGATGTGGATGACGACTAAGAAAAATGGAGTAAAAAATATCCTGGGGTTTCAGGCTAGAGTATCTTAGATATAAAGTACCATTTCCAGAATTTGGGAAAACCGACAATCCTTAAAGCCTCAGTTTCCCACCCATAAAATGGGGGAAAGAAAATGAATCAATAGGATCTATTTCACCACCTTATTCACAATAAGCCAAACTCCTTCATATTCCTTACACTGTAAATCCTAGACATATAAAAGTAGTAAGATTCGTCCCACACAAAAGCATACATTTAGGAATCAGATCCATGTTCCAAATGAAAATTCCTGCTCAGTCTTTTGACTATGTTAACTTGGAACAGTTATGTGTCTTATTGTTCTTTATTTTCCCTAAAATAGAGACAGTACTATTCAAATATTGCATTTTTTAAAACTCTCACTACCAAGTCACAGTCCAATCAAGAAAATGGTAGTATGATAGTAAACTGTATAAAGTTTGACTTCCATTTACCTTTCCAGTATAGAACTGACATTCCACATTAATGTGATTAAGATTACAGTGCTTAAAATCTACATAGCTCATCCAGCATGTTAATCATATGATTAAGTTCCAATGTTCAATATTCCATGTGCCCAAGATCAAGTATGGTCATTCCTTTACTTAAGAATTTAAGAAGTCCAAGGCTTGTGGTCAAGAGCTGTAAATCAGCCATAATCCTCATGAAAACTTTAGAGAAGTCTACTTTAAAAAATGTGTGGAAGCAATAATTTTTAAAATTTCATTTCTTCTGACCTACAAACAGGGAAAAAAATTGGAAGCAGCAGATATTCTCTGAGGAGAAAATGTAGTTAAAAAAACAACCGGAATTTACAAAAATCGAGCTTCAGAATTTCTAAGGGAGACTTAAGACTCAGGATTTTATAGAAATATACTTAACCTGTTAAAATTAAGTATACTTTTCTTACGAGACTTGATTCCTTTTCTAATGCCACAGGCATTATCAAACCGTTAAAATACAAAATCGAATTGCTATTTTCTTCATTTGTAGTCATGTGAGGTGAAATAAATGCATTTGGATTTCATTTAAAGATAGCAACAAAAGATGGAAATAAGGGTCTGAGTTGTGGAATAATGGAATATCTAATTTTACAGGGGTATAAGATAAATAAGAACCAGTTCTTCAGTTCTCACAAAAATCGGCTAAAAACTGCAAACAATCAGCTATTTTATATTAAAAAGTGCTTTAAAAAACACATCTCCCTTTCAACTCCAAACTCTTCATAGTTACTGAGCAAAGGGAAAAAAGGAGAAAATTGGCGTTTTTGTTTGCATCTTCCAATTAAGTTTGGTCCGATGGGGAGGGGATCTTTTCTTTTGGCGGGAGTCGGGAAGGAGCGAGACCCTAGAAATCCTGAGAGGTCGGTGGGGGTGGGACGTCCCCTCCGGGCGCGGGACAGGCGGAGGCGGGAGATAACCTCGATCTCCCGCGCCCGCCAAGACTCAGGAGGCGGAAGGCTGGAGAAACCGACCTCTGAAGCGAGGGCCCTGACAGAGGTCGAGAGGGGCACGGGGAGTGGGGTGAGGCACCTTGCCGGACCCCAAGGGCTGCAGGCTCTCGGGCCTGTCAGAGTCCCGACCCGGGTGGGGGAGGGGAGGGGGAATTTGGCGCCCATTCACCAGGGTGGGGACAGGTAACTCTTCCCTGGAAGAACACGGGCGCCCGGTCTGCCACGACACGCACCTCCCCAGAGTCGGAGCCCAGGTTCCTCGTGGCCGGCGGCACCCCACAGCCCGCCATCCCACCATCTCACCCGGGCACATCTGGCTTCCCCTCCCCGAACCCCAGCCTCCTTTCGCCCCGGCCCCAGAACCACCGCCGCCACCCGCCCGAGAAGTCTGTGCGTGTGCGGCCAGGCCGCCCGAACTCGGGGATGTCGGGTCGGCGGTCGCAGGGCGCGCCCTACCCGGACCACACCACCCCCCAGCGCGCACTCCCCCACGCCCGCTCCCCTCACTCACGGTCGGAGGGGCGAGGGCGTCCGGCGGCTGTCACGCGGCCGAAGCTGCAGGAGCAGGAGGGTGACCGTGCGACACAGCTGCAGGGGCGCCGGCTCATGCCAGCGGACGCGCGTTCCGTCTCAGGTGAAGGAACGGCGCAACACCGTCGGCGCAGCCACCGCCCGCTCCACAGAGCCGTAGCTCTTAAAAGGCGCCAGCTGGTACTTTTAAAATCTTTGAATTTGGTGCCCAAATCCGCGCGGCCCAATGGGGCGCGCCCCTCGCACGCATGCACCAATAAGAAAGCGAAAAGGGGGACTCGCTTGCCCACGGCCAATTGGAAGCAGCGAGGCGGGGCCTTAGCTGCAAAGTCCAACCTCCTACCATCTCTCCTCCGGGTCGGTCCGGAAAGATGCTGAGGCCAGGGGCGGGGCCTCGTAGGGCCCGGAGCTCGCGCCCCGGCTGCACGTGGGGAGGGCCTACCACGCCTGCGCGCGCAGGCCGCGCTCCCCTCCGCCCTCTCGGGAACTGGCCTTCTGCAAGTCCTAATTTCATCCTGAAGGCAGCTTCGGCTTGGGCGTGAAGGTCTCTGACGGGTACAGACGATACCCGAATTTCTTCGACCGTCTCACAAGGAGGAGTTCGATGAGCGGCAACTCTGATCGTCCGAGGATGCGAGCTTTCCGGAAGAAGAACCCTTCCCCCAGCCCCAGCTAGCCCGCCTCTCTAGGATTTAGGCGCGCTGCTCGCTCCCTCCTAAATTTGGCCCTCCCCCTGCCGGGGCCTCTGCGCAGGCGCCTTGGCGGGCGGAGGACCAACTTGGCGGGTCGGCGCTTGCGCTCTGGCATCTCCCGCGTTTCCTCCGAGGGCTGGGCTGGGAAGGGAGCCAAGCAGGTATCGGCGCGTAGGTGCGCGTCCCTGCGGGTAGGGGGCGGGGGTTGCGCCCGGAGCGCGTGGCGGGAGACGTGCGGCCGCGCTGTTTTGGACCTGTGGGTTGGGCTGAGGGCGGGGCACAGTCAATTTTTCTATTTTTTTTTCTTTCAGCCGTTAGTCGTACGCTGTTAGTGTTTATTCGTGTTTTCAGCTACAGTTCTTCAGTCAGTAATGATTTTTATGGGCATTGTTTTTTGAGTTTTTATTTGCGCTTCTCTGGGTTTTTGCTTCTTTCATGAGCCGAGCGCAAGAGAAAGTAATCCCGCTCCAAAAATAACTAACTAACTAAATAAATAAAGCAAAACAAACCCCCACTTTATTGGGCTGGAGGTTCCAGGCCAGGTGAATAATTTTCTAGTGCTGCCAGGAGAAGATGATAACAAATTGTACCGTATGTTGAACGTCTCACAACTTGCACACGCTCCAAAGCGATGACGGTGCATTCCCTGGAATGGGCTTTGGGTTGCAGCACAGGGACTTAGCTCAGTGGTTAGAGTGCTTGTCTGAGTTCGATCCCCGACACCAAAAAAAAAAAAAAAAAAAACCGAATCCCTCCTGGGGCTGTTTGCTGGCAGGAAGAAAAGATTAGTGCTTCGCTTTCAGTTAGGGTTCTGCGCAGTTGGTGACGCTTTCTGAGGATGAGTCATGCAAATGCTGGGTGGATCCGTCGTAACATTTTTGTAATGAGTTCATTATAATTTTTTCTACTTTCATTTTTTGAAACGTTGCACTAAAGTACTGTCAACCTTGGTTAACGGAAATTTTTGCCGGCCCGAAGTTTCTCACAGGAGGGCGTGGATCTTGCTTGACTTGACTGGCTCTGGCTGCTGGATGTGATGATTCAGATACAAAAAGACAAAAGTCCAGCCCTTCGGGAAGTCTATATACAAACGGGAAAGAAATTGATAATTAACAATTTCAGTGAATGAAAGAAAATGCAAAACAGTAGAAGAGGATAGAGAATGGAGAGGGAAACACAGGGTGTCTTAGTTATTTTCCTCTCTTTGCTGAGACAAAATACCAGCCATCCAAAGTTAAGGGAGGAAAGGTATATTTAGCTCACAGTTTGTAGAGGTTTCAGTTCATAGTGAGCTGGCTCCAAGGCAGGGTGGCAGGGCAGACAGGCAGAATGCACCAAGGCAAGCAAGGGGCCTAAGTAGCTTCTTTCTGCTTCTTATGTTTTATCCAGGCTACCAGGATTAAGTCAGCACCAAAACAGTCAGTAGATTGAATTAGTAATCACATGCCCAGCATCACACACTAGATTCAAGCGCCTCTGAAAAATCTCCACCTACGACGGCATGAGGCTTTGGGGGGACATCTAGACACAAACCACAACACAGAGTGAGGACTTTGGTCAGGAAGATTTGTGAGGCCTTGAACCTTCATCTGAATGCTCAGCTGGTAATGCAGAGTAAGCAGAGGGAGGCCAGTGTGCCTGGCAAAAACTGGAGCAAGGAAGAATTTAGGAGATGAAGTCAGAGTGGTAGGAGGAAGCCAGGTTCTGTATGTGTAAACCTTGTAAGTTTCCATGTGAAGTTTAGAGTTGCTTTTGATTGTGTTGGATAGCAGGTGTAGGAATTTTAGCAAGGGAGTGATTTGTTGAATAAATATTAAAACTCTAATAAAAGTTTCTTTTTATGTACTGTAAAAAGAACGTTGATGTTAATCTTTAATTCTTACAATAATACTTGCATTTTTACTTTATAATGATTATACGTAGACGTGTAAGTTTCTGACTGTGGTTATAGAACTGCACAGGTAGTAAGCATGTGAATCTTGTAGACTTGGAAGGTTCCTGAGGAAAACTATGTCCTCACATGACAGAAAGTGGAAAGGACAGACTCTGTGAACTGTGGGACTCAAAAGACCATGTGCTTTTTTCCCTGTTATTCTAAGGAATAATATTTTCTGGGGTACTGGTCAATTTTCACATTAGTAGATTTTCACATTATTTCTCTGTTTGACCTTAGAGATCATTTTTATCTACTGCTTTTATTTTTATATACGTATGAAGATGAAATGGGGGGTTCCCTCATTTAATTAGTTGAACACCTGGCATATAACCTTTGCATTCATAAAATTGAAAAGTTGTGAGAGTCCAGCCATTGTAAGTTAAGGACCATCTTTATTTGTTCATTCTATTTCCTGACACACCTTTTCCCATTTCTTTCTATTGATCAATTTATTGATTGGTAGATTGCAGTACTGAGGCTTGAACCTAGAGCTTTTGCACTTCACTATGTCACCAGCCTATCACCACCACCACACACACCTTTTTTTGATACAGGATTTAGTAAATTGCCCCAGCTGGGCTAGAATTTAGGCTTTTCCTGTCTCAGCTCCTAGAAAGCTGGGCTTACCAGGCATGTTACACGACATTCTGCCTATTTTCTTATTAAGCACAAAATCTTGGCAAAGAAATAAACCAGTGAATATACTACCTTGCAGTAAATGTTGTCATTTAGGAATTATCGTATCTTAGTCCATTTTGCGCTACAATACCAATATTACAGACTGGGTAATTTTAAAAGAATAAAAACATACCACTGTTTTAGACCCTAGAAAAGCTAAGATTGAGACTCCAACATCTGGAAAAGGCTGCTTATACTTCCAAGATGGTACCTTGAATTCTCTGTCCTCACACAGCAGAAAGGTGGAAGGGCAAAAAGAGCCAAACTCCCTTTATCAAGTTTTTAATAATAGCATTAATCTTTCAGGAGGGCAGAGCCCTCAGGACCTAAACATTTCCCAAAGTCCCCACTTCCAAACAATGTTGCATTCTAGATTAAATTTCCAACACATGATTTTGGGGGACACAACTGGACCATAGCATATAGTAAAGTATGATGGAATACAAATGAAGGAGCAGTTTATTTTGCCTAAGAGGTAAGGTGCCTTTCAAAAGGTTAGGCCCTGAAATCTGTCTGCAAAGGTGTTTTCTAGGCAGAGGATGCAGCCTAAGCAAAGGCAGGTAGCAGTGACAACACACGGTTATTAAGATAGTTATATAAATGGTTGTTTATGCAGATATCTATGAAGATCCATTTCAAGGACCTTCTAATGTTATTAGGGTTCCACTGTCCAATTATAGTGCCCTAATTTTACCTTTTCATAGATTTCCAAAATTACATTTGGTCATCTAGGAATAAGTAATTAGTGTAGAAGGAACCAATGACAGTTGATTGACCAAGATGCCAATTACTCTGCATGTTTATAACATACCTGCTCTTGTAATCGTGGCACTCTGGAGTCTGAGACAGGAGGATTGTTGCCAGTTGCAGGCCAGCCTGAGCAGTATAGTGAGTTCAAGACCAGCCTGAACTACATACTATAGGGAGACCCTACTGATGGATTTATACTATTTTATTTCATTTCATTTCACTTGTGCTGGGAACCAAGCCCAAGGCCTCTGCATACTAAGCATGAACTTTATCACAGTGCTATATTCCTGTCCAATGTGTATTTTAAATTTATAAGGTTAGAAATCACTTAAATATTAGAGAACTTTTCTCTAACCAACTATCATGTTCCAGTGTACAGGGATTTTAAAAATTGATCAAAGTTTCTTTTCCACCTTCATTAGTACAGCTTACATTTTCTTTTCCTGGGGGCAAGAGATAAGGGAATGGATGGGCTAGGGCCAATATAACTGCAAACTTAATATCTTTCTCTTGTTTACAGAATAAAGTCCAACCTGCAGTCTAACTTTTCTAATTGCTGTTAGAAGGGGTAAAGGGAAATTAAGTAGTAATACACTGTAGTATTTAATCACCTGTGGATATGTACTTTTGTCCAAAACAGAAACCCAGAAAATGATAAATGGTAAAACTGCAAGAACAATGTAGTTGATCAGTCCTACTGTGTTCTTGAGTTGCATTCAGCAGTTGTTATGAAGGCAGGTGCCTTTCAAATTAATTCTCTGATTTAATTCATGGCCAACTTTAAGACTGTATCTTGTCTTTTATGGTTTCGTATACATCCTTTTTAAAGCAATCAGGTGAGACAACAGATTATCAATATAAACTACTCTGCAAATTGACACAAGCAGCGCTGTAAAAGAAATTTGACTGATACTGACTGAAGGAGGAAATACTATCTGATAGTATTGTTTTGAGCTTAATACATGTGTTCCTAAGACTCAAGACTACTGCTGATTTTAACCAATATGGAACGAGAGTGGCAACTTCTGGAGTTAATTATGTCTCCTAATTCTTTTACTATTTTAATCATATAACTTGAACAGCGAAATCCTATTTTTAGGATATCTCACCTTGTAACTGCATACATTTAACGTGCATTATCTGCGAGGTGGAGTCCTCCTAATTAGAGTTCTTAGTTTACCCCTTGATTTAAAAAAAGTTTTTTCCTTTGGGAACTGAGGCAGGAGGATCACTGTGAATCCAAGGCCAGCCTGAATTATAGAGCGAGACCCCATCTCAAAAAAAGAAAAAAATTCTTGAGCTTTTTCTAGCCTTTCATGTTTCTTTGATACCTGAATGTCTCCAGTTTCTTTATCAAGGATACTTCTTTATTCTCTGTTGCTGAATACCACAAGATCTTTTACAGCTCCAAGCAAACATTACTGAACTTTCTTTCCTCTCAGGCCCAATTCTGTGGAGTAGTCTTCATAGAAAACAGCTATGCATAACCAGTGCTCCATGGAAAAGGGAACACCTTGCTTCTTTTAAATTTTTCCAGAAGAAATTTAGCTTTAAGCTTATTTATTGATTGATTGATTTTTTGGTGGCGGGGATCGAACTCAGCCTCTTGTGTCTGCTAGGCAAGCACTCTAACCACTGAGCTAAATTCCCAGCCCCTTAAATTCATTTTAAAGGATAAATTCTTCTCAATTCACAGGGTGAGTTCACTGGTTTCACCATCTTTTTTTTTTTTAAGTCTAATACATCCCAGTAAAAGCTTATCATAGCGCTTAAACCTGGCTTTTTTAAATTAGTATTTTAGTGGCAGCAATGCTAAGTCACAGCAAAGGGAGGGTGTTCAAACTGGCTAAACTTTAAGCTCTGACTTGCAGTTTTCAAGAAATACTGACTTGAGGAACAAGTTAAATGACACCCATATTTAGCTTGATCTTCTCAAATGAAAATATAATGCAGTACCATAAAGGGGGAGAGTGGCAGGGCTGTTGTACATTGAGAGAATTTAGGTGATAAAACTACTACATTCCATGCATAATCCTTAATTGGATTTTAGTTTGAAGAAGTCAGCTCTAACACATTTAGTGGAGAACTGGAGAAATTTGAATTCTGGGATTGGAGATACTTGGGATTTGGTGTAAATTTTGTTAAAAGTTTGATGAGAATACATACATCAGTGGAATAGTGTCATTTTTTGAAAGTATGGGTGGAAATATTTAATGGTGAAGTGTCATGGTATTTATAATCTACCTCAAACACTGAGCAAATATGAAAGTATATTATCAAAACTAGGCAATGAGCATTGTACCAGTTAAGTCTATTGTGTCTCAGCAAAAAATTCACCTTTCATTACTTGGCTTTGCAGTACTGGAGCTGGACCAGTGTCTTGGTCCATTTGTGTTGCTACAACCCACTACCTGAGAACAGGTAAATTTTTATTTTTTCAGACAGGGACTTGCTATGCAGTTCGGGTAGGCCTTGAACTTTCTATATAGCCCAGGCTGGCCTCAAACTCATCTTGCCTCAGCCTCCCAAGTGCTGGGATCACAGGATTGTGCCACCATGTCCAGCTGAGAGTAGGTAATTCATAAAGAACAAAAATTTCTCAAAGTTCTGGAGGCCAGAAAGCCCAAGACCAAGGAGCTGGCATATCTTGTCTGGTGGAGGGCCTTTTGCTGTGTTCTTATAAAAGGCAAGCTAGCTGAATACCATGTGATATCTCTTTTATGACAGCATTAATCCATTCATGATGGAGAACTCTGACAGATAAAGAGGTTCATGATACTATCAGACTGGCAGCATCTGAATTTGGAAGGGGACACATTCAAACCATAGCGATCTGTACATTTCTCTTGCCAGCTAGCACCATGTTAACCTTTGTCAGTAATAGGTGGTGGAGGGACACTAAAAGGATAGGATGTCATTTTTGTTTCTGTGGCACAGCTGCCAGGGCACTCTTGGACACTGAAGGTTAATTTTCTGTGTCAATAGGGCTACCCACATATTTCTAGGTGCTTCTGTGAGGAATAAATTGACATTTAAATTGGTACGTTCTGATGCCCTCATTTTGATTAAAGACATTTCCCTCTCCTTGATGTCAATGGTTTCATCCAATCAGCTGACAGTCTGAAGAGAACAAGACCAGCCACCTCCAACCAAGAAAGAATTCTCCAGCAGGATGTCTTAGGACTGGAACTGCACCATCAGCTCTCCAGCTTGCTGGGTTATGCTGCAGATTTTGGACTTGTCAGGCTCTATAATCACACAAGTCAATCACTATTACAAATCTTCTATGTAAACGCATCCTATGGTTTCTGATTCTCTAAAGAACCATAATACAGAAAGGCTTATTATCCAACAAGTTTTATTTAGACCTTGACAGAAAGTTTTTTGCTTACCAGTCGCTGAGGGTCTGAGGTTATCTGCTTATAAGGTCTGATCTACCAGCTGTATACCAGCTCTTGCTCAGGGCAACCCAGGAACCTATTCATCGTTGAGTGGTCTGTAGCCATACCCTCTTAACAGGCCTGTGTTTAGGAGGTGGAGGTTTGTAAGGGTGTTCTTTCATTTGGTGTTTCCTTAGTCCTAAGGTACTCTTCATCTTAGTGTATTAGAGTTCTCTTTTATTCCATCGTCAGTCAAATTAATGATACAGTTTCGGTCTCCTGACTGGACACTGACTAACATGATATGTAAATTACCATATTTCGATTTTATATTTGAACCATTTCTAATAGAGTTAAACCAATTTTTTGATCATCAGTTAACTATTTTAAAGGAAACAAATGACTGTTTTCCACTGTCTACTTCTTATGCAGAAGAATTTGAAGTTTATGACAATAGTAATAATCCTGTGTGTATGTTTTACTAATACACTGAGAGAGATCTTCACTAATGATCCATGTTTTAAGAACACGCACATTACTTCCATCTGTTTTAATTCACGTTTTCTCAAGAAAGTAACGGTGGGTATTTGCGATAAAATTTTTCTAAGCCGTATGTTGTATCGAAGACTTTAATAAAAAAATCACCTTAAATTTTTTTGGAAATAATTTCTACTAAAGATTCATAATCAGCATAGTCTTTCAATGACTGTATAAGTTCATCCAGTAGATAATCGCCTTGCATAAAAGTTTCAAGATCATGCAGTGATTTGCTTATTCTATGATCTGTGACCCGGTTCTGTGGAAAATTATATGTTCTTATTTTCTCTGCTCTGCCTTTAGTTCCAACCTATTAAAAATAAAAAGATATAAGATGCAATTAGATTCAGGACAGCTTAAGCCTACAAATTTAGCTTACTTGGGGATTAAGTTCTTGATTTATAATATGAGTTACAATGCAAGAACCAAGTTTTAATACTTTGGATCCTCAAATGGGAACATGATACAGAAAGGAGTGTGGACTTTAAAATCAGATTAATATTTGAACCCTGTGTCTGCTACTTTAATGCTGTATGACTTCAGGCAATCTACTTCAACTCTAAACTTTAATTTTCCTATCTGTAAAATAAAGACAAATAATGTCTACTGCACAGTGATGATGTATATACAGAAGCTAGCAAATAGTTGATATTCAAATAGTAGATACTGATACATAATTTCTGTGAGTTAATGTAGTCATTTTGAGTAGGGACAAGATGATGAATGTCCCATATTGAGAACTTCTTTAAAAGACTCTGTAAATTATAAAATTAAATGCCAAACAGAAAGAAAATTAATTACTTTCCAACTTTCTTGCTTCCATAATTTCAAAGGCTTAAAAATGAATGGGGACTCAGTGTATATTTTTTCCAATAACTTTGACAAAGTCAGAAAAATGCCTTTGAATACAGAAAACAGGGCAAAGGTATAAGATTACATAAAACAGGCAGAGCCCTTATTTAAGCTACTTATTTTCTTATTTTGACAAATATATGAAAACAATTTTGACATGCAAATACCGACTTAACGAAAAACATGTTTATCTTTTAGTTACTTTTACCTGAATCTTTCTCATATTGTATCTTTTACTTGTTTCTTCCTCTAGATGCATGCTATACAGCTTTGCTCGTAACTTTTTCATCGCCAGCTCTCTGTTTTTAAGTTGAGATCTCTCTTGTTGGCATTCAGAAACAACACCTGAATATTACAGTGAGAATTAAAGAGTTTTAATAGGAAAACCTTCTGCACTTATTATCAAGGAATACTCTTTCTCCTTATCCTTTGTCTTCCTTTATTAGGGGTAAGAACAGTAGTCTAACATAAAAGGTAGAAAAGATATTAAACTTTATAAAGTTTATCCGAGAACTGCAAGTTTAAGTCTGAGCTGTACTACAAAGTATTTCTATATGGAAAGCATTCATACTAAACAATGAACACCAATCATATAATATAGGCTGCCTTCCCATAACCTCCCTTATGATAATTTTTTAAAGAAATAATTCTTCATAGAAACTAAGATATACAGAAGTTCAATATCTTATTGTTAGCGATATCACTATTAATATTTTTGAGGATTTCCATTTTTTTTCCTATTTCTGTTTGCATAACTCTATCGTATATATTAAGACATCACTTTAAAGTTTAACATGAGGGTTTTCCTATATTTAAAAGAACAAAACTATTATTTCAGCACTCATCAACCAAAACTGGTTGATGGAAGCTATGCCTATTTGAGATTAGTCACAGAAAGAGATTCTTGTATTCTTCTAGATACAAGAATCTAGAAGATTCTGTGGTCTGCTAGCCCTAAGTTTTTTACCACATGTAAGTCATCGTAGTTAACACTCACTACTTAGTTCTACATAGTAGTATATTGGACACTTAAAAAGATTTAGATACAGTTCCTTTACCTAATTACTGGAGTCAGATCCCTTGGAAGTCTGTAAATAAATGTGGTGAAGGAAAGCAGCCCCTCAAATTAAATGCAAAATTTTGTGTGGATGGGTATTTCTGGGTAGGAGGACCAATGCTATCATTTTCTGAAAGGAGTCCTCAGAAAAGGACAAGAAACAATGATTTAGGTTATTCTTAAATAAAGAATCATACCCCCCAAATTTAGAGACCCAATCCAAAAATAGGCATCTGAAATGAATAGACACATCTCAGATGAAGAAATACAAATGGCAAGTAAATATATGAAAAAGTATTCTACATCACTTGTGATTCAGGAGATGCAAATTAGAACAACACTAAAATTCTATCTCACTCCAGAAAGAACAGCTATTATCAAGAAATCAACCAATAAGAAATGCTGGTAGGGCTGTGGGGAAAAAGGAACCCTCCTCCACTGTTGGTGGGAATGTAGGCCGGTCCAACCATAGTGGAAATCAGTGTGGAGATTCCTCAAAAAAACTACAACTAGAGTTTCCATTTCCAAACTATTCCTCTGCTTGGTATCTTCCCAGAAGAATTAAAAACATTGTACCACAGCGATATAAGTACAACCATGTTTACAGCAACACAGTTTGTAATAGCTAAGTCTTGGAAACAACCCAAATGCCCAACAAATAATGAATGGCTAAAGAAGATGTGGTTTTTCTATATAATGGATTATTACTCTGCCATCAAAAAGGAAAAACTTGAAATATTTATAGGTAAATGGATGCACCTTGAGAACATACTCTTAGGTGAAATAAATCAGACACACATGAGTACATATCGAATTGTTTCTCTGACATAAGAAACCATAAGTGTAAATATGGACAAAAAAGTATGATAGATACTATGTAAAAGAAAGATAATATTCAATAGGGAGGAGAATTGGAAAGGGAGGAGGGGGAAAAGAAGGAAAGGAAAGAGAAAAGAGGGAAAAAAGGGAAAAATGTAAATAAAGTTACTGTATATAGGGAAGGGAGGAGTGGAAGGGGGGGTGAGGGAGAAGTGGGGAACCAAGATATATCATGAATAGGTACAAATTAACTATGATGAATGTGATCATTATGTATACAATGTACGAATACATGTTCTTGGTAAATAAAATTGAAAATAAATAAAGAATCACAATAATAACTTCACTGTGAGCATTTTGAAAAGATATCTAAAATTATTAAACATACACTTCAGAAAGCCACATGGAAGGACTGGCGGACACTTTTCTTCATACTCACTAATAAGGAAATTCCTTGGGCTCAGACCACTCCCTCCCTCTTGGTTTTTTAATTGTCCTGCAAAGTATTAGCTCTAGATTCTAAGGTCATGTAACTAATAACAATCCTTAGTAGTGTATATTTCTTTGGTACTGAGGGTCTATATCAGTGGAAACTTAGTTCGCTCAAAAACTGATTTTTCTTTAAAGTTTTACATTGAAGAAGTACATACCTGTTGGAAGATGAACTATCCGGACGGCACTGTCTGTGGTATTTACATGCTGACCCCCAGCCCCACTGGCTCGCTTCGTGTCAATTCTCAAATCTTTAGGATTAATCACCAGATTAATCTGTACATGTAAAGAAATGTTGAGGTTTTTAGAAGCTACATGTACCAGCTGTATAAAGGTTTATTTATAAATACATGTGAAACATAGACAGAGTTCATATAAGATTTAAAAGATTTAATTTTAAGAATAGTAGCTGGAAGGATACTATTAAACTTTTTTCCTTTCAGAAGAGTACAGAATCAGAACATTATGCAGAACAAAACCAAATACTTCTAATTCTCAAAAACTGGGCTTCTCTGTAAATTACTTCCTTCTTTCCACATAAATAAAAGAACTTAGTTACTATTAGAAATGTGTGTATGTGAACTAAAATGAGATTTTATAGAATATTTCCATATTTAAGAAGAGGCTAGTGGGGGAAAAATGCTAGCTTGAATATAGGGAGGATTTATTTCAGACATATTTTGAGGCAAAGGGATGTGGTAAAAGCCAGGAAGCCAAGGGTATAGACTCAATGAATATACTGTGTTCTGATGGCGGGATAATGCTTTTTCCTGGGAGTTGCCATCAGAAGCACTAGGTTTAAAAAGCTCTGTTCCATGAACAACTACTGACTACTCTGACATGTCTGCAGTCCTGGCAGTAAGAATGCTATCATTCCCTTAGTCTTCCTTAATCCCCCAAAGGATTCCCTTGTGAGGTTGCTAGAAGAACTGGATGATACAGAAACCTCTGTCTCCCATCTTGTCATAAAACTTTTTACCGTCTCTCAGTGTAAACCACCCAGAGTGGTTAAACCAAAGTGAGTAATATCTAAGTGTGGCTCCTGCATTCATTCTGTTTCTCTTTCTCCCTTAAAACTGTTCTGCTCCTCATTGAGGCCTCACAAAAAAATTAAACTTAAAGTCCAGTAACCCTACTGTAGAGTCAAACATCATTTTCCCTCAATATTAATAAACAGAAACCCCTGATTAAACTTCTTTCTCTCTCTCTTTTTTTTTAAACTTCTTTCTCAAATAATTTATACTTCATTCTGAAAAACAAGTCAAGGTGCAAGGTACTATACTTGGCTCGGGAGTCCAAGGCCAGGGGACAAGTATGCCTTACCTCAGTAGGTTGGGGTAATATTGCCACTGTCATCGTGCTAGTGTGGATGCGGCCCTGCTTCTCGGTTTTGGGCACTCTTTGTACTCTGTGCACTCCTCCTTCAAATTTCATGTATTTATAGGCTTCTGAACCCCCAATGCTGGCAGAAGCATGTCTAAGGCCACCTTGAAAATAGAAAATACAATTCTTTTTATTATTCTTGCCATTTATAAATAATTGACTACATCTACTACTTTGAAATATACTGGACAGAATCAAAAAAGAATATAAGCATATTAAGGAACTACAGTAAGTCTTTGTTATTCAGTCAGTCTTTACTGTTTATAATTGTTAAACATAAAGCATTTTTTGGTGCTAATGAATTAACATCAATGGCACATTTTAAAGACTAATAGTCAGATGGCTATTATTGAACGACTAATCAGGTTCTGCAGGCCATGTCAAAATTGTTATGTTTACATTCAAAATTATTAGGTAAATGAACACAAAACTAAGCTTCCTACAAATAAATTCTCAAGCTAGTCATGGTCTTGCTAACCCTTTTCCTAGGACACATGTAGATAAATAAATTAAATGTACACTCTACCAAAACAAACTAAACAGTTCACTGACCTATTTCACTTGGAAAATATTCCAGGGTTTCAAAATGCCATCTTTTAAATGCAGCATATTGCTGATACATATCAAACATCTCTGAAGTAAACAACATTGCCTCCTGACCCCCAACTCCTGCAGTTACCTCCAGGATCAAATCCTTTTCATCTGTTTCTTCTGAAGGAACCAAAAGTAAGATAATCTGTAAATACAAAAATATTACCTCTTCTATAATTAATAATTATTTAAAGTTTACCCAGAAAATCCCAAAGATTTAAGAGGGTTGAGAATGTGGGGGCTATGTATATGGGAGTCTCGGGTGTCCAGAAATACTGGGGAACCCTGGGGGCTGGGGCATTAGGAGGGTTGACATCTGGAGGACTAGGAGGTTACCTGGGTTGAGGAGACAGCTGGACAGATAGGGGCACCAGGAGCATTTCTCTACGCAAATAATAATGTTGCCAATCTAACTGCCATCTTGCCAATTAGAAACATATAATGCAAAAGAACTTCCTGAAATATTAATGTTACAACAATATCATAAATAAGATTCACCTAAAATTTATTTCTTCTTGGAGTTCTTATATATTTTTTATCAGTTCTCCACTCAGTTAATAAGAAATAAGAGCTTATTGTAGGTAGGACAAGTCTGGAAGAAAAACAAAAACACTCAAAATTGAATTTGAAGCTTCCTTACTATGGAACAGAAAATGTGTGATTTTTGCACTCCAGGGCTGACACTCTACTAGTTCTAGAGACAGAAAGATAAATATGTAAGAAAAGGCACAAATGCTTCATTTTTTACACAAATACCATACCTGTTGCTTTAACTGGGTTATTTCTTTTTCACACAAAGTTATTTCATTCTCTGCAAGTTTCCTTAAATCTTCATTCTCATCTACAAAGAAAGCAGCAGTTAAGTTTTTTTTAGTGTTAAGTTGTGAACAGACTTCAAGGTAATACTGTTACCATTGCTGAAGTATAAAATGTCTATCTTGTCCTTTTAATAACTGCCATCAAAAAAAATAACTGCCATCAATTAAAAGTAGCATTTTATACATTAGCTTTCATAAGTATGTACCTATAAAACAAACTTTCTGATGACAAAGGTATAACTAAAACTGAAAAAGCATACAGAAAAATAAAGAAGCTAAACTTTTCTATAATTTCACCTTCATGAAATACATTAAAAAACTTTTAGTTTTCTAAGTTAAACTGTTAACAGTAACAAATGAAGGCATTTAGCTAGTCAGAGAGGCCATAAAGGGAGCAGAAGTTTCCATTAGGTATATCAAAACTGAATCTTAAAATTTTATTTATTGTGAAAGAAGTAAATTTTTAGCTATTATAAATCGTTCTGTGAAAGATCGAAGACTTGAGAGAGTATCAGCTTGTATGCTTAGCTATTAAGAACCAGTCACACTGGGAACTGGCGATAGTACAGAACACATATGTAAACTCTACCTTTGGACGTGTCGCAGAAGGTGGTGGTGTTGCAGGGGGGCGGGGAGGGCTAGCTCACAGGCCCAGTCCAGCTCAGAACGCCACGCCTGATGCCCTCAACTGCCTCTCCTCTCTACTGGTCCGGCCCCTGCCGCCTGGGACCTAGGGGGCGGAACCAGGTATGGGGGTGCTGGGGGCGGTACCGGCACGTCACACAGGGCTGCTATATGGCTAAACATGCGGCGGTGAGGAGGGTCTAAGTACTGAAGGTCCGGGTTCACTTCCGGGGCCATGGCAGTGGGCTCCGGCGATAGCTGGGGGGGATACTGGGTTATCATATGGGGGTGCAGGGGTGGGTGGTAGCAGGGATCATACAGGAGTGCTGGTAAGATACTGAGGCTAGGAGCAGTGAGGGTCTGGGGTAGGCACCGGGGGCCAAACAGGGCTGTCAGGAGTTTGGGAAGCTGGGAGAGGGTGGTACCAAGGATTGTAGCAGGGGTCTGAGGGGAACTTGATTAGGGGTAGTGCCAAAGGGCTGCGGGGATACCAAGGATTATATGGGGTACTAGGGAGCTGAAGGTGGTTCCAGGGGCAGTGTAAGTGTTCCAGGGCGTAGAGGCGAATCTGGGAGCAGTATCTGGGTCCCTGTGTGGCAGCCAGGGGCTTGGTCACTAGCTGGACTAGTTATACTGGGCCCTGGGGGCTGCACCATTGCACCCTTTGAGTTACCAAGGTATATTCGAGTTTAAGGCCTCTGTGAGGAGGGTGGGGATGCTGGAGGGCTGGGAATATGGGAGCCACATGTATATAGGGGTATGGGTGTTCAGGAACATTGGGGAACTCTGGGGGCTGGGACATTAAGAGGGGGTCAAAATCAGAACTGAGGAGGGTACCTGGGTCTACACCTCACATATGGGGTGAGGGAACAGTGGGAATGCCAGGGATACCTGGGTTGCTGGTGCAGCATGGAGTACCCAGTAGGTGGCAGAGCTACTGTTTCAGGATCAAGCTCCCTGGGCTGCTCCATGCTCCTGAGGGTTCACAAGTCTTGGTCCAGACCCCAGTAACACACCCCTCCTCCATGCTAATTAGAAAATTCAGTAGATGGTGATGGCCTTTAAAGAGGCAGAGACCAGTTTCTGCGACAAAACACAGACAGATTTCCTTCTCTTCGAGGGGTCTCTCCAGTGTGGCCCCTCTTCTTTCCGTGGCCTCACCCTGACCATCTGCATCTCATTTTTCAGGCCTAAGGTCCTGGCTATGGCTGTGGCTACCATAGTACACGACACATCTGAGGCAGTGGAGCTCTGTCCCTCCTATGGCCTGTACCTGAAGCCCATCACGAAGATGACCATCAGCGTGGCCCTCCCACAGCTGCAGCAGCCCCGCAAGTCCATCTCCAAATGGGAGGTGATGGAGCAGCTCAAGGGCATGGTACACAACCACCAGTTCTCCACATTGCGCATCTCCAAGAGCACCATGGACTTTATCCGTTTCGAGGGGGAGGTGGAGAACAAGAGTCTGGTTAAATCATTCCTAGCCTGCCTGGACGGCAAGACCATCAAGCTCAGTGGCTTCTCTGACATCCTGAAAGTGCATGCCACTGAGTTCAAGATGGACTTCCCCACCCGCGGTGACTGGGACTTCTGCCTCAATGCAAAGGAAAGGAATGAGATGCTACTGGGGGAACGGCCGGACACCATCCACCTAGAGGGGCTGCCCTGCAAGTGGTTTGCCCAGAAGGAATCTGGCTCGGAGAAGCCCAGTGAGGAGGTACTCATCAAGGTGTTCGAGAAGTTCGGGGAGATCAGGAATGTGGACATCCCCATGCTAGACCCCTACCGAGAGGAGATGACTGGTCGGAACTTCCACATGTTTGGTTTCGGGGGACACTTAAACTTTGAGGCGTACATACAGTACTGTGAGTATGGGTGCTTCCTCCAGGCCATGAACACCTTGCGTGGGATGAAGCTAATGTATAAAGGGAAGGACGGCAAGGCTGTGGCCTGTAACATCAAAGTTTCTTTTGATTCCACCAAACACCTGGGAGAAGCTTCGATTAAAAAACGGCAGCTGGAGAGGCAGAAGCTTCAAGAACTAGAACAGCAGCGAGAACAGAAGCGCAGAGAGAAGGAAGCGGAGGAGAGGCTGTGCGTAAAGGAAAGGAAACAGAAGGAGCTAGAAGAACTGGAGAGAGAGAGGAAGAGGGAAGAGAAGCTTCACAAGAGACCGCAAAAGCAGAGGGACCGAGAGTTCTGGCGGAGTCAGAAACAGCTGGAGAAGCTTCAGGCGGAAGAGCAGAAAAAGCTCCAGAAGATCAAGCTGGAGGAGAGGAAGCTGCTGCTGGTACAAAGGAACCTCCAATCCATCCGGCTTTTGGTGGAGCTGCTGAGCAGAGCCAAGGCTGCAAAGCTGCAGAAACAGGAGCAGCAGGAGGAGCTGAAGCAGGTGAGGGAGGAGGAGCACAAGATGCACGTGCAGCAGCTGAGCACTGTGATGTGCAAGAAGCCCCACAACACGCATTCGCACAAAGACCTGGGGCAGCCCGAGCGAGAAGTCCTACAGACTGTGTTTTCTGGCAGCCTGAATGCCTGCACAGCCATGCTTCACCCCCTTGGGAGCCCACCAACCCCCAGAACCCCCCAGGAGGCCCTGCCCCATGGGGAAGTTGGCTGCGCACCCAAAAACACGAAAGGCAGCATAACAAACAAGGTTGGGTGCAAGGAGGCTCAGGCTCCACTCAGTATGGATCAGGAGGGTGACTCCCCAGACAGGAGGTGCCCAGGGGTCGTTGCCTGCATCCCCAAGGACAACCAGCAGGCTAAGGGTGTCCCCACTTGTGACCAGAGCGTGCCCAAGGAAGTTGGGTTGAAGCAGGTCAAGAGTAACTGGAAGCCCAGCAAAGGTCGCTTACAGGTCACACGTGAAGGAAGAGCTGAGGAGCAGCATGTACCAGACAGGAGCTGGGCCAGAACCAGAGCCAGCCCTGAAAACTTGAGGCAGCAGCGCAAGGAGCAGCGGCCACACCAGAAGGTCTTGCACGGGGACTGGGGCAGCCCCTGGCCACACAGTCCCAGCCCTCGCATGTCCCATAGCAAAGGTGGGCGCAGCCGCAGGAAGAGGAGCAGGGGGTGCAGCCGACACAGTGAGAGGAACTCCCAGTCTCCTAGCTGGCACCACAGAACCAGGAACAGGTAACAAAGGGCTGGGCCTCCCTGAGGCCACTGCCCCGCTCCAGTGGCTCTCGCCTGCCTGTGTGAAGCCAAGTTTCTTATGCAGCAAAATGTCCCAGGAAGCTGAACCCAAGGTTTGCAGGAAGACAGGGTGCTGGAAACTCAATCCCTCATTACCAACAGCACACCTGGCCACATCTGGCACCTCAGGTCCAGACCTGTCGCTACTTTTAATTTTCCTTTGAAACTGTTAATCAGATATTGTGGCTGGTCTTCTAAACAGGAAAACCACAAAGATGTAAGAACGGTAGACCAGCTATGCAGACTAAAGAGCAGAATTTGTGCACCAGGCCAGGCCAGCGATGTCACCATGTGTCCTACAGCTGGAAGTGGGGGAGTGTCAAAAGTGACAAGGCCCAAGGGGGAAAACACCTTGCTATGGTGGGCTTTTTCTTTTTTCTCTCCTTTCTGTAGTTCTTAAGTGACTTGTGGAATGCCAAGAGAAGATTATTGTGGCACATTAAGTCCTGGTAAGAAGGTGGAAAACTCAAATGTGTCCTACGTCTTGGGGGAGTGGTACAGAGTAGTTTCATGCTCCTTGATTTCAAAACATTCACTTTTTACAACTTCCAGTGTAACAAAGCATAAAAAGGTTGGTTTTAAAGGCTTTGGTTTCTAGAAAAGTTTAGTGTGTATGGTTTTGTAAGAAGCCACTTTTGCTAAATTATCTTTTCTTGGAATGTTCCCAACAGATTTAAAGCTGCAAACTTGTTAAATTTTAATTGTTTACATCTCAAAAGTAAAGCTGAGGGATACTTAAAAGATAGCGGTACACATTTCCATTAGGAGACATTTATTCCAGGTTGCATTTTTATGGTGAAATAAAATCCTTTTCCAATACAAAAAAAGAGATGTACTTTCAAAGCAGAAGTACAGATAATTTTAGCTTCTTTGTGTATTTTTAGAAGAGGAAAATCTTAGGAAGACTAAAAACCCAAAACACCAGATAATTAAATATTAAAAAAAGAAAGCAGTTTGGAGTAACTTTTATTGGGGGGTTGAAAAAAAGGAAAGGACTGAGTCAAGAGGAGAAAATGACAGTAGCAAAACTGAGACAAGCATTGATGGGAAGGTATACAATTAATTACTAAAGAGTATGGCATAGAAGAAATTTGAAAAAATGGAAAGTATATTGAGTTTAGGAAAAGAAAAAAAATGAATTCTGGCTCAACTCCTAAAGTGTGCTTCAGGCAACACCCTCAACTTCTCCAAGTTCAAGTTACATCAAGAGTAAAATCAGTTTCAAGCTGGATGACTCTAAGCTTTCTTTCGGTTCTGAAATGTTATCTTGTGCAAGGCTAAAGAAATTGGAAAGAGGTTAGAAATAATTTAATTTTAATCCTACATTTTATTTAACACAGTATACGTCAAATATTTAATATGTAATTGATACATAAATATCAAAATTTTGTATGCCAAATCTTTGCAATCTGTGTATTTTATACTCCTAGCACATCTCGATTCAAACAAGTCCCACTGCAGAAGCTCAAAAGCCACATTTTATTTCTGGCTACTATATTGGATGGTGCAGCTCTAAAGCATCATTTACAAGTTGAGTTTCTCTTTCAATCATGAATCAATACATATTCTGGGCACCTACCCATGGTTTCCCCATTATAGAGAGGTCCTTTTCTCTTATTCTTAAACAAATTGCTTGTTCTTGCCCCCTCCTTTCCCATCCGAATTCCAAGATAAAATGCCAGATTGTTTATTTCTTTTAACTGATTCTGAAATTGCTAGATTCTACAATTGCTAGATTCTACAATTACATTAATAAAGCTTTTATTAAAATTTCTAGTGACAAAATTGTAAAATCTAATGACTTTTGAAAAGGTATTGGCTTTTCTAAGTCAGCCACTAAGAATCATTTACTTCTTGAAACTCTATTTAAGTGGTGTCTACAGCTATATTTATTTAACTGGCTCAAAGTCAGAAAGGCCTGCTTGTTTTTTCTGGGCCTCATAGCTTTCTCTCTTGTCTGCTTCTCAAATACAGCACTATGGATTTCTGGCCTTCTTAGTCTTATTTGTGGGTCTACAGATCTGCACTAAGCATTTTCATATACTTTATATCCTGAGAACTCTCTTACAATTACTTAGGCTCAATTTTTCTCCTATAAGTAGGGTTTTCCCCCCTTTCTCCTAGACCAGAATAGGTATCTTTATCTGAATGTCCTTCTTGTAGGTTTATTTAATGCAAAACTCTTCTTTTTCCTAAATTCAATCCAAGTTTTGTTCGCTTTAGTTAACAGGATCACTCCTAATTCTGAAGGCAGAAACCTAAGATTTTTCTCAGAATTCTCTTTCATCCTTCCTAGATCACAGACCATCAAATCCTGTTATTGCTCAGAATGTCTTCCAAGTCAGATCTCTGCCTTACCAACACCTCTTCCTTAGTCTGTTTTAATGGCCTCTTCATTGGCCTTTCAGCTACCAGTGCCTCTAGAGAATATTCTAGTTTATCCTCAACACTGATACCAACATTGCTTTAAAAAGATGTTCTTTCTCTATTTAAAACCATGTTAACTTCGTATGGTCCATAAAACCAAATCCAAATTCTTTATCAAGCAAGGTTCTTAACTTTCTTGGTTTGTTTGTTTCAAGGTTCTCTTATGTTACAATCTTCTCTTCTATGCTTTGCCATACTCTATTTCCCAATATGGTACCTTCATCTTTGTTGATCTCCTCTGTCTTCAACTTCAACTCAATTCCTTTCTCTCTCTCTCTGGCAGTACCAAGGATTGCGCCAGAGGCACTTTGCCACTGAACTACAGCTCTAGCCCTTTTCAATTTTTAATTTGAGACTGCATCTCACTAAGTGACCTAGGGTGGCTTTGGACTTGCACTTTCCTTCTTCAGTAGCTGGGATTACAGCTGTAGGCCCTTTTCTTGCACTACCTGATAACTTCTTTTTTTCTTGTCAAGATCCTTTCAAATGCCCACTTTTACTTTTAAAACACTCTTCTCTTTATTATAGAAATTAAAACATTCATTCACTGATACTTTTACTTCTTATCTCCCTTTGTCCTTAAACTGTAAGCTCCTCAAGGCTATTCCATAATTTTTTGATAATGAGTGGTGTGTGGCACAGTAGTAACTCACAATCTGGTTAATGACTTTTTTTGTTTTTAAAATGAATTGTATTCCATCAGCCACAGTTTTCTAACATTCTGTCAACTTCTCTAGTTTGATTTTTAAAATACTTAACCTTAACATCTACTTACATATTAAGAGGCTTAAACTGTGCAATTTACTTTTCCCCCAAAAGACATTATTCTCAATACCGTTTAATAATTCATCCTTTTTAAAAAAACACTTAACAACAAGCTGGGCATGGTAATACACACAAGCCAGGTACTTGGGAGGCTGAGGCAGGAGGACTAATGGGGGTTCAAGGCCAGAGTAGGCTACACCATGAATTGAAGGCCAACTTAAACGACATGGAAAGACCATGTCTAAAAAAAACCAAAAAAACCTAAACCAATTTTACTTTTTAACTGACTTAAATGATGCATTAGCTTTTTGTTTTTTATGGCATCTTCAATTCCATTCCAGATTGACTTTCCCAGAAATCAAAGCTTCTTAAATGATAAAACCAATTCACTTATTTCCCAATCTAAAAGCTTCTGCTGGCTCCCTTCTGCCAACAGCTAAAATCAGTCTCTTAGTGTTTGAGTCCCTCTATAAAGAGGTACCCATCTGCCACTTCCCATAACTTCTCTTCCTTTGCCTACAAGTACAGTGATGAATATATAGCAGGAGACTAGGAGTGAGTCCAATCCCAACTCCATTTCTTTTAAACTGTTTGTAATGCTGGGCAATTATTTCACTCTGCTATGCCTCAGGTTCTTTTCTGTCACATGGGACTAACAGTATCTACTCATGGCTTGTTATGTGAAATCAAATGATTTCACATAACTTTACTAACCTTAGTAAAGCCAGAGCATGGTAACATATCAATAAAGGTTATACTATTACTATTTCCTCTAAGTGTAAGCCCTTCCACTTTTGCAACACACTCCCAGCAAGTTCTTTCTTGCTCAGGTCTTTAGTCATATACCTATAACTGTTCCCGTTGTTCAGTTGTATCATAATTAGTTGTGCCCGCTAATAGATTGCAACCCTCTCTGGATCCCTGCTACCCTACGGATCGGCAGCATGGTATCGCAGGGTTCTTGTGGTAAAGCAGAAACTTAAGCTCCACCCCAGATTCGAAAGCCAGAGATTCACCTGGGAAACTTCCTGAAAATGCACAATCCTAGGTTTCCGATTCTGTCCTAGTTTAGCAAGCACCGCTGCTCATACTACTGCAGATGATCTCCACACCATGCAACTTTGGCCTGGAGCCCATCCTAGGCACAGTGCTTTATCGGTCTCTGCACAACAAATGAGCTCCTGCCAGACGGAATAAAAAAACGCCAACCTAAAATCTGTCAAATAGGGCGGTGCGCTGGGCAAGGGAGCCCAACAGCGCAGACAGGGGAGGGTGAGATCAGAAACGCATGTAATGATGTCCTGACCTCTGATCCAAAACAAAAACTGCAAGTGACTGAAAAGCTTCAAACTCCGTAGTGTGGGCACCTGGCCAGCGGCGTAAGGAGCAAACAGAGAGTCACGACGCCGCTCGCCAGGCCTGGCCCTTACCGTGCAGCAAGTGCTGGGTCTCCTGCAGCTCCCGCTCCTTCTCGCTCAGGAGTCTGGCCACTGCCACCAACTCGCAGCCCCTGACTTGTAAATGGGCTTTTGATTCCGCATGGCGCTCAAGAAAGGTCCGCAAGGGCCCATCGCGCGCGAACAGCTCCTCCAGCAGCGGGCTTCTGCTGCTGAAAGACCGGTGGGGCTGGCAGGGAGCCCGGCGGGCCCACACACGACGCGCAGCACCCCAAAGAAGCCGGCACCGCATCGCTGGGCCGGGAGAGATCAGGCGTCCCAGGCGGACCGGAAGTTCCGGCCAGAGCCAGTCCCGCGAGACTTTAGGAGGGAGAGTTGGCCACACCCAGCCAGACAGCGCTCGCGTGGCTCTTCAAAAGCCTCCCGAAAGCGGAAGCGTTAGTGATAACTTCCGTTAAGCGTGGGAAAGCCGCCAAGTTGGTGAAGGCCGAAAGTCGAGGAGGCAGAGCGGGCGGGGCGGCGCTGTCTGCGGGGGCGGAGACCTTGGGCACCTCTTCGAAAGTCTCGGTCAGAAACGCCTTTCAGCGCTTGTTGCTGCTGCGTGTTGGGCAGGGATGGCAAAGCAGCATGTTGCTGAAGTGTGATTTTACAGCATCTACTTTCACACCACTCATCTCCTACGCAGTCTACTTGCTTTAAAGTGACTTCTCTAACCTGCCCATCCATTCTAACTCCTATTTTTCTCTTTTTTTTAAAGGAGGTTGAGTGAATCCGTTAAAACAAACTAGGACACAGCACAGCCTGAATTATTGGTGTCATTCTTTGCCGTTTTCAAAATACTTATACACAGTCCACAAGAGAAATGGATAGGAATAAACACGACCTGAGAATGCAAGGACTAAAGCTCAGTCCGGAAATGCCCACACCTGACTGGTTTGGGCAATTACCTACTGAGTAGAGTGGAGTTGCATTGCTAAGAGAGATGACTTACTGAAGTGACTTCTAATTTATTCCCTCACATCCAAAAGCGTAAAGTCCTTCTGTAGCTTCCTAGCACTTAAAAAAGTTTTTCTTTTTTTTTTTGTTAGTACACGCTTGCAGTACATAATGTTTACATTTCTTGTACGGAGTTGGTACAAGAACATAGCGTATCTTATTTTTTCATCCCTTTCCCCTCCCCTCTCGCCGTCCCTCCATCTAATTTATTCTTTAAAAAATAAAATTAAATGGTAAAGAATGGGAAATCCTAACAAATATCCTTCAGTCATCAAACCAGAACTTTTAAGTATAAATTCTTAAAGAGAATTTGCATTGCCTTTCTTCATCCCTTAGCACTGCACGACAAATGCAAAGTGAAGTATTAGAATGAAATGATTCTTCAGTTACTAGAAAGCAAAAATAGTTTTGCTATTTAAAAGCTCCAACTAATTAAATCCATTCTTTCACTTGTGAATTCAAGCTGCACCACCTTATAAAATTGGTTGGGAAGACAGTGGTCGAAATTCATTTTATTTTAGATCTGAGTACAGAATGGGCCCGCCAGGTCGTTTCTATCCTTATATGAAGTTATTTCCTAACTCTATACTCAACTTTGAATTTTTCCTTGTACCGTAGAAATAAATGATGGTAGTAATTTGAACTCAATATGATAAATCTCTCAGCTGAATTCTCAAAGCGTGAGTCATTGTAAGAATGTATTTTATTATTTATAAAAGGTGCAAAATTGTTATAAGCAATAACTGCATAGAACAATGTAAAGAATCCAGCCAGAATTTACTTTCCCTCAGATGTATAAGCAATTTAAGCAACACATACAAGTGTATCTTTTATTCTTACACTGTTAAACCAATGAGGAAACAGTAACTTGTCTAAGGATACATTGGTGAATTCTTTATTAATTCAAAACATTTCAAGAAAGTGTAAAGTATATGCATTTTACAATACCTATAGATTTCCACGATATAGTTAAATGAAAACAGCTGTTTAATTTACTTTGAAAACTCATATATACCTAGACTTCTGAATTTTCTTACATTATTGTCATGCTTAAATTCTATTACATGGTGAAATGTCTAGCATTTTCCAGATGTGTATTGTACATCAATAAAATGATAAATTCAAGAAAAGGTGAATAAAAACGCAGAAAAAAATCTAAATTAAAGGAAGATAATCGGGAGTCTCATGAGCACCTACAGTTATTTTTACATTGCAAAATAACCAAGCATGGTGCCCCTTAAGTTGTATCCATGTACTCAAAACTTCTTTATAGTCCACTAACAAATACTGGTTGAGTCCAAAATATAGATATAGATTACTAGATGTAATGAACACAATAATAATGAATTATACACGTTCAATATGATAAATTTTATAGAAGCAAACACATTAGAAGTCTTTTTAGTATTTCGCATATGCCTTACAATCATACACAAGAACATTGTACTTAAGACAAATTGGTTAAATTTGAGGAGGAAGGGAATATCAAGTCTCGTTTCAGTATTGTGTACATTGTTCAGTGGAGGGGATACAGAAAAGCACTAAGCAAAATTATTATCAATTTAAATTACCTCATTACAATTAGTAAGATCTTTAACATCCAAAGTATGTGGATGATTATGTTAATTACACAGGCAGTTTCTGGGGGGGATTCACTTTTACTCCATCAAATGAATATTCATGCTAACACTATTTTATTCTCCCATCTCACTTTCCAGTTCATTGTATTCATAGTATTTGTTAGTAAGCTTTTAATGAAACTTAATTGTAGTATGAAAGAACTGAGAAATACTCTTGAATCTTTTTATTTTTTAGCTCAGTGTAAATGTCTACTAAATTTATATATAATAAGTAACTTCTAATATAACATCTTAAAATCTATTTCTTTATGGTGGAGAAACCTAACAGCACTTCAGCTGATGATGAAGCCAACATCAACACCTGAGAGGAATGTGAAGTTTGAGAAATTCTCACAGCAAGAGAAGACATGATGATGCTGTGCACTACTGCTATTGTGTGCTGAGAATGGTACTTTATCTCCATGGTCTTCTTTCCAAGAATCAAAAACCCTGTTTAATCATGAGTAAAACATCAGACAAATCCCAAGACTGAGAAACTCTGTAGAATGCCAGACCAGTACTCAAAACCGTCAAGGTCATCAAAAACAAAGTCTGAGACATTTGCAGCTAAGAGAAGCGTGAGGAGACCTAACGATTAAATGTAATGTGTCCTGAATGGGATCCTGGGACAGGAAAAGGATATTATACAAAAACTAAGGAAATCTGAATAAAGTATAGACTTAATCTGTCAATACTGCCTCATTAATTGTGACTGATAGCCTATGGGTGTCAAGTATATGAAGCCTTTTGGTCTAATAGTTGCAGTTTTTCTATAAACCTGAAACCATTCTAAAATAAGATTTAATGAATGATGTTTTCTGAGTCAATACTTTATTAGTTTTAGCTCTATCACCTATTTACATATTTGCTAAAGAACTTTATAGTATTCCTACCCTTGAGAATGTTGTTTTATTTTCATTATAGAACTACAAGTTTGTGTTTATCTCTGTGTATATGATTGAAAGAAACAGTTCTAGATTATAGATTTTGTAGGATGCTGGTGAAATGAAACTAGTGGTTATGAATTATCTTGACCAAAGCTATATCACTGATATAATCCTCTATCTTAAAACAAGCTTGGTTCTGTTTTTTGGATGAATTACAATACTAGTCAGATTTTTAAAATGTTTTTGAAAAAATAGGAGAAACATTAAAATGGCATTTGATACATACACTCCTGAAAAATAATAATTATTATTGAGCTGAAAAACTGTGACAAAACATTATATACAACTCTATTCTTTCCCTATTTAATGTTCATGGCCATCCTGTAAATCAGTCTTCTTCATTTTTATATCAGAAAATAGACTTGCAGAAGACAGAAATGTTAACTTGAAATCAAATTTGTCATTTTAAATTCCTGACTTTTTTCACTATATTACATATGTGAATCTGTGGACATATATTTACGTAAGCACTGTATGTGGTATCACTTTAATACACAAATAAGAGCTACATCTTTAAAAAGGAAATTTATTCAGAAACATAATTTTCTTACTATTATAAAATATTTCGAACTATTTAAAGGTAGAATGCTGTAGCAGCAGTTGAGTATAAACCAAGTCTTAAAATTCTGAAATTTTTGCAGCCGAAGAGAGACTTACTATGAGAAATAGTAAGGGAAGAATGAATTTCAGGTTGTACATGTAACATAAGTAAAACATTACATTTGGTTGTCATCAGCACTTAATAGTGTTCATTTTCCTTATTAATTTTAGAGCTTTTGTTGTAAGACAAAAATTAGTCCCCAGACTGAGACCTGTTACCAGGGTTAGGGTAGTACTTCGCCTTCCGATTTTTAAGGTCTAAATATCCCCTTGAATTAATCTGAAAGATGTCTTTTGGACCTGCCAGTAATCATTCTAAAAATACTTATCAATAAATCACAGCCTGTTATTCAGAAATAGTACTTATCACTCTGTGTACTGTTTTGGGTTGCAAGGATACTATAAATGTTACAGAGAAGATCTGAAACAAGTTTTTGGTATCAGTTTTATTGATAAATATTTGCAGTTGTAGCAAGTGCATTAAAAATTTTACAGATTTTAAACTCTTCTCAGGAGAACAATGTGTATTTATCAGACATTGAGTAAAAACTTGAGTAAAGCACTCAAATGTAAGTTTTTGCAAAATATATTTTGAAGACTGGGATCATAAACTGTCAAAGTAAACAGTCAATAAAGTTTTCCGGAAATACCTTTACCACACTTCAAAATAATATGCCAATGCATCAAGCTCAAAATATTAAAAGTTCTTGTTTGATAGGGCTCTATATGTAGGCATTTTCTATCTTGTTGAGAAATTTCAGTGACTTTCCAAAAGGTTCTCATTTTCCTATCTTCTGATTGTATTTTCAATTCATTGCCTTTACATTTCTTCATCAAAGCATCTAAATTTTGTATTCGTTATAAATGTACTTTGTCACAATTACAATAATATTTATTTTTCAGTAAAGTTAAAGGTATATAGAAAATTGGGCAAACTCAAAACTAAGAATCAGGTACTTTATTATTTTAAGTCAACTTAATGGGGTAAAAATGTACATGTGCTCCCAATAAATAAATATTATTTACCTATTTCTATATCCCTTTTACTAAATTGAGCTACCAGGTGAATATACGATACACATTTTATAGTACGCAACATTAAAACATACATATAAACACCACATGCACCATGACCAACTATCAGAACTGGTCATCCTGTACATACTTTAAAATTAAAAAAGAAAGACCACATTATTGTCTTGCCTTTTGCATTTCATAACTTCAGTATCAAAACTGTGTTCTGCACTTACTCATATGTGCCCCATAACACTGTCAGAGCATCTATGCTAACTTTGGGTAACAAATAACAAGTAGCCAAAGTAAAGAAGTGTCATCAATCTCTGAAGAAATCCGGGCCTCCAACTTATCTATATATACATAGTCTATATCATCTCTTTCTGTTATAGATACACTTGAAATTAAGTAATATAGAAAGTGCATTAACCTCTATCTGTGTGCATTAGCAGATTCTATCTACAAAGGTATCCTGGCAATTTAAAACACAAAGTGCTCCTTTTAAAGTGCTAAATTTTCCCCAGGGAGAAATTTACTCACTAGGAAAAATCAAACTCTAATAAAGCATATATTGTGCTCTCGGAATGGTAGCATAGACACCAGTTGAGGGCTTTTGTGTTTGTTTATTATAGCTCTGTGACTTAAACAGAAATTATACCATATTTTTAAAAAGTCATAAAGTTTCAAAGACACAGATATACTCTTAGAAACGTCAAACATTTTGAGATTAAATGAGAAACCCTCCTATCCCCTGAAAATGTGAGTTTAGCACAGAAATGCTCATATAGCATGGTTACCAACATCTGTTGTGTAATCTGCTCTAGAATCCTTCTCAATACAACTTCCTAATCAGGTTTCGAATAGACATACCACCTTCTACATCTGTATTCTACAAATGCCCAGGTTACAGATCAGGACTCTTTGTAAGGGCCCTTATCTTTTACATTTGGTAAAATATTAAAACATATTGTCAAACAGACAATTCATCTAATAGTCCAAAGTATCTTATAAAGATAACTTACGACTAGCGGGTCACCATCATATATAGTAACAATAAGAATATAAAGTCTACATTTAAAAAGATCAATGCATGCAGAGTGTCAGAATATATTACATATCTTCTAGCCATGTGCACCAATTTCTTGGGCCTCAAACACAGAATGATTCTATACCATATATGTGGATACATCATAGTAACACAACAAACTTAATTCTAATCAAGAAAAAAATTATTTAGCAATAATAAAACTTCACAATAGAAGTGATGATGCTTTTAGGTTTTTCTTTACTCTTTAGGAAAAATATGACATTTTGTAAACATCTTCATAGCTATCTTTTTCAACATATTACTGAAAACTATTATTCAAATAGTAAATATCTAAGTGACATGGATAAAATATGTCAACACACTAACACTTTCAGAAAAAAAACAAGTATTTGTTAAAAGATGATTATTATAAATATTTTCTATCTTGCATTTTAACTATATTTTCATAAATAATGTATTTAAAAGTGCTGAATACGGTAGGATACTCAGCAACGCCAGTGTAAACAGAACATTGTTTTCTACTCTGCAAATTTTTTTAAATCCCATTTTGTCAAACACTGCAACAGTTAAAATATTTGCATAGGGAATAGATAATAGCCCTTTTATTCATGTCTCCTGAATTCTATATAAATTATAAAATCATAGTCACTTAAAAAACTCTTGAAATGTTTAAATTTATGGAAAAAGAAACTTACTATGCCAACCTTTCAAGTAAAATAAATCTAAAAAGAAAACCCCAAACTTGTCTTTTAAAAATATGTTTAATAAATAAAAAAATGAGAGGTAGTTAAAAATGACAAAGAAAACTTATAATTTTAATATCATCCTTAATATAAGGCCAGTGTTCTCCATGGATATAAATCTTTTTTAAAACTTTCATTTTAGTTTACTCAGTATTATATTCATTCACTTTGAGATTAAAAAAATAGTATCCAGGGGATATTAATATCCAAATGTTATAACTTGATATAAATATGACACTGATTATTATTATTATTGTTGTCTTGGGCACAATAGCACATTGTTTTCTTGAATGTCAGATGTACAAGCCAATGTCAGGCAAGTTATTTTTATTTTTTTAAAGACTTAGGGTAATTATAAAAAAATAATATGGCAGCTAAAAGATTTGAGCACTGTACTGCCTTTTAATTATGGATGAAAATGAATTGTTTGGTTTTAATCTTTTTAAAATAAGTCATTTTAAATATATTATGTGAAAACAGTTAAGGTCTGAAGTAGAGAATTATCTTCTTCACAACCCTTACAAAATTTTTCATAGTAAAAACTTAGCTTTTCACTGGATTTTACTTTCAAGCACAGGACAGATCCTATTCATCAAAATGTTTTACAGTGCTACATATAGGCATTCCTTTATTAAATCCTTTTCTTTACATTCCAAAAGTAAGTTATCAAGCTTATTTTTTTCTTGCTGAAGTACATAACTTTACACAACCATTTTATAACTGGAGAACCAGTCTTTAATAAATTAATTACAGTATTGGACATCTGATATATACAATTCACCATCTATTACAATTAAAAACAATATCACTCTTTGATTTGTCATTGAGCTAGAATGTCTTCAAATTGTTTTGTGCTTTTTTTTCTTCTCTTCGTCTTATTTTTTTTTTTAACATAGCGAAGTCTTCTGTAATGAAAATGCCACAGTATCGGCAGTGAACGACCAGAGGAATCCCCCACTAGGATTTTCCAACAAACAGATAAATAGCTCTTTTTCATATACAGAAATATTGGCTTCAAAATTAGCGTACTGAACACAGTATATAGCATGTTGAATACCATTGTTACATTTTAAAAATTGCCTTTTTTCTGTTTCAAATGTTTAAAAAAATGCAAACCACGGCCAGTGTTTTGGCAATTATTTAGTAAGACCATATTGCACAAAAGTTCTTAAATACAGATATAAGTTATGCTATTTGATTAAATAGTACAACAACAATTATGTGGCAAATGAAGCATTTTACTTTGCACATGCAGTCTCTGGAGATACACTAGGAGACTGTTCATAGGCCTACGAATACAGTTTGGTTGCAAGTAGCATGAGAGTTGAATAAAACAAACTTAATTTGGCAATTCATTGTTTTATGTGGTGTTTTCTCCAAACTTAATTATGGATAACCTTGATAAAAATGGAGACAAAGACCATAATGGTAGTATTTTCACAGTAGCCTGAGGAATGCTAAACTGTAGTCCTCCAGGAACTTGATTTCTGATGTTATTTAACTATTTCTATTTCCCGTACTAGCCCTCTGAAATGATCTTTTAAAATGAAAATTATGATTCAGAAGAAGAGCCGGCAGTACTTTCAACAAATGACTTGTAAATCTGAGAGTTCAAAAACCTTGGAAAAGAATCTCTGTGCATTAAGGTATATATCTGAAGTTGGGCATCTTCATACATGTGAGGGTTAGGATCCAACAGATTTCTATTGATCACCTCTCTAACTCGAGAATCGAGACTCACCTAAAAAGAAATAAGAGCAGACACATTAAATAATATTTTTTTCAAAAGACTTCAATTAAATAACTGCAGGTTTGTGATAGTTCAGAAACTTCAGAGTAAATCCAACCGCCACAATTCTAAGGTTGTCTTTTCCCTCCCTCCCTCCTTCTCTATTTCTCCCTCTCTTCCCCTCTCTCTCCCCTCTCCTTTTCTTTGTTTCCTGGAGTCTCACTATGTAGCCCAGGCTGGCCTCAAATTTGTGGCAGTCCTCCTGCCTTAGCATCCCGAGTTCTGGATTACAGGCACACCATACTATGTCTGGCCAGAGGTTGTCTTTTCAAAAGCTACATACCTTTATAATTTTCTCCTTTTAAACGTTGAATTAAACAGAACAAAACTAGACTTCATGCCAGAAATTTGGTTCAGAGGTATCTTGGCCTACTTGGATTTATTTTTTTTCTGTGCATCCACTCACGAGTTTTTGACAATTTCTATTCATTGTTGAGGTACCACAAAATAACCAGAATATGAATTCACTGACTCCTTTTCTGCAACTGCTGGGCAAACTCTCTCGATTAGTGGGCAAAAATTTGATAGAGAAGAGTTATCTTAATCCATATCGGATGCTGACTGTCAATGTTTTCAAATCCAAACAGGTCCAGGTCCTACTGCACCAAAAGTAGGAAACCACGAATGTGGAAGGGCAGAGTGAGGGAGAAATGCAGCAGGCATCCTCAAGATTCTGCATCTCTCTGGCAAGGGCCAGGAAAATGCCACATGGGAAAACACCCAAAGGTCTCTGACTAGACATGAAGCAGAACAGCTGTTTAAAACACAAAGTTTGAGAAGAGACATACAAATAGGAATTCAGAATGTTCATTAAAATAATGCATACAGGGGAACTTGAAAAGTGTATAAAAATTAAATTCTGGGGCTTGGGGATTTAGCTGAAGTGGTAGAGTGCCTACCTAGCAAGCCCACGGCCCTGAGTTCAATCCCCCCAATTGAATTCTGTAGTGATTTAGTTTTTGCTCCCCCAGTAAAGCCTAATCTTTAGAACAGGTAAGGACATATGTAAAGGGAAGCGGAAAGAAATAAGAGTAATAAAGTCATGCGTAGGAAAGCGGAACTAGAGCTCTGCCCTGAAATGTCATGGTAAAACCTTCACAAGACATACTCACTCAGAGTACCGATTGGTTTCAACTCTCACTATTGAGCAAGGAGTAGGACATTATGCTCCACAATTAATTGTCTCATACTCACCTCACATATTTCTATACAAAACTTTTGTCATAACCATTTTGCAAAGCTTTTTGTTTTTTGTTTTTTTTTGTTTTTGTTTGTTTTTTGCTTTTCTGGTTCTGGCTTCTTTTCCAATCTATGATCTGGACAGTCGAAACTCTGAAAACAGTGAATGAAGCTACTAACATTCCAATGAGTAACTTGAGATTCCCGAACTCTACTGACTGTGTGGAGCTGGATTGGCTGATACATCTCAGGGACTGCTGCTAGATTTGTCAGGGAATGGTGACTCAGGCTGAATTTCTACTGTTTGGTTAAACCAATGTATATAGAGGTAATTTACAGAAGTCTTTTCTTTGTTGGGAATTCTTTTTAAAAAAAGATGTTCTGTAAATGGATTGTTTAGTTTTTACTTTCTGTGCCATATTAAGTCATTATCAACTACAAAGTAATAAAATTTTCCCCTACACTCTTTATTTTACCTAAAACCATCTTTTGCGTTTCTACTCAAAAAGAAAATATTGACGGTGGAGCTTAAAGTGATTCTTCTTACTGTGAAATGTGGTATTACCGTAAGGTGAAATCTTACCAAACACTTCTCTGTTTTTATACATGATATGCTTACTATTAAACTTGAGAGAAGGTTTTGTTTCAGTGGAAAAGGAAAATTCCATTTAGCAATCAAGAGGGTCATTTACTTCTTAACAGTATAATTAAACAGTATAAGTTTCTTTTTTTTTAAACAGTATAACTTTCTTATCAGTAGCTGAAACCATATTAGTTATATTAAGGCAAAAAAACTTGAAGGGTTACATGTTTTTAAGTCTTGTTTAACTGCCAAATTTCTTTGCAAATTAAAGACAGTAGTAAAATATCATAATATAGTTCAACATTTAGTAATAAATAACAAAAACACATTTGCTATTTCTATTTGAAAAAACAAAATATTTACCTTAATGTTTGGTTGTTTATTTGAAAAGGTTGTTGGTCAGTCAAAATAAGTGTAGAGAGGCCAAGAATCAAGGACAAGCCCCATGGGTTAACAATCTACAGTTTCATCTTGTGGCATCTTGTACTTCAGAATGAGGAACGTCTATAAGACAAGGTGGTGTGGTAGGTCCCAGCTTGGACCCGGGCCACAGTCATCCTGGAACTCAGAAATGTGTGGACGGCTTATAAAGCCATCTTCTCTGGGGTCCAGTGCATGAGGGACTGAGGAGTTTCCTGGAAAGAACTCATCCTAAGGGAAGAGAAAGTTGAGTAATACAAGACAAGAGCTAGTCTTAGGCTATGAGAGTCTCCTCCTAGTCTCCACAGACTTATACCTAGATGGGGGAGGTGGAGGGTACATTACAGCAAAAACACAGTTTAAATAAAAGCAAGAATCAGCTCTGACAGGTTCGGCAGCATTTAACTGGCAGCATTTAACTGGCAGTTTTAGCAGCACTGAAAACTTCGGCACTGTGGGAAGCTGAGAACTGAAGCTTAAAAGACAAAACTGACTTTGTGAGAGGCCTCAGCAGAAGCATTCATTCCCACAGGGAGAAGACAGGGAAGGACAGCAAGTGGCCTGCAAGCATAATAAAATGATCCTCAGCAATCCCCCAAACTACTGGAGAGGAGAATGCAATGAGAATTTAGGCTCACGAAGAGTGTGGAGATAAAGTGAGGAGATGAAGGCAGAAATCTTGCTAGTGTGGCTTGACCTGGAGAAGTTAATCACACACAAGATTAATCACTGGATTTCCTATTGCATGAAGGGGAATACTACGATAGGTGAATATTGTTAAAGGGAGTAAAACAGTTTTGACCTCGCCTTTTGTCCTTGCTATCAAGAAGATGCAGTGGAAATTTTGACTCTGCAGATATTGTTGGCAGAATTATACTGAAAAGGAACAAATTTTACTGGAAGTTTTTTCCCCCACAGAAGACTCTCTGTTATGTTAATTTCCTGAACAATTTTTTAACATACCATGATTATTCTTTCCCAGTTTTTTTTTTGATGTTTCATTTTACTGAAGTTGCTTTACTCAGGATTCTTCACAAAGTAAAATTTTGATTAAATTTTCTTTAGAAATCCATATCAAAATTTTACCAGTTATAAATTTTATAGATCTAGGATATTTGATTCTCATATTAATTTTAGTAAATTTTAAACCAGGCATGGTAGTGCATGCCTGATCCCAGCACTCTGGGAGACTGAGGCAGGAAGATGTCAAGTTTCAGCCCAGCCTGAAGAACTTAGCAACTTGGTTAGACCTATCTCACAATGAAAAATAAAAAAGACAGCAGTATTAGCTCAGTGTGAAAGCCCTGGGTTTAAACTCCAGTACCACTAAATAAATAAGTTTATGTATTTATTTTAGCCACTGCACATTTAGTCATATATTATTTTGTGCTTTTATTTGTACTGAAAATAATTATACATTACAAATAAGACTGACTATTCGAATGTACTTCTTGGAGCAAAAATTATTGGTAGGATAAAATATAGTAATCGTATTCTTGTATCTTGCTTGTTGGGGTGGGGGGTGCTCAGGATGCGGGTAAGGTTGCTATTTCTAATTTTGTCTGAAGTTTTCAGGTTGTGTTTACAGAAATCTACAATCATGTCTTGCAGAAAACACTGGACAATGGAGGATATAATCAGTATGCTATAGTTGGAAGAGCACTACATTGGAATCAGAAGATCCGAGGCTATGTTTTATCTCAACAGATATAATTCTCATTTCTCATATGTTCAAACATTCATTTTACCTACCTGTGTGAGGATAATTTTGTTTTGTTTTTGCTGTGAAGTATCACCATTTGTCCTTATAGCTGAAAGATGGTTGTGAGACTGATTGTAACAACACACGAAAGACCACAGTTACGTTTAAACCTGAAGTAAAGTGATAATAGTAACGATAATAATTGATCATAATTATGATGACACCTAATGTCCTTGGCTCTTTTGTCAGTTTGAAATTTATCTTCTCAGAGTGACCTTTTCTGACAACTCCTATTTTAAATTACGTCATTCGACACCTCCCACCCTATTGTTTCTCACAGCTTGTAGCTATTTGCTTTCAGCTTTGTCTGTCTTCTAGAGTGTAAACTCCACCAAGACAGGCCAGTGTCTGCCTTACTCCCTACCATATCCCCAGTGTCTAGTCCAGTACCTGGACTGGATTATAGGAGATACTCGATAAGTATCTTTGAATGCTAATATGCATGCACATATAAAGAAATAAATAATAATAAAAAAAGAAATAAATATGGGAAAATACAGTCAAATGAGTTTTGTTTAGAAACATGACTCAAATCATTGGAAATGCTAAATTCACATTATTTTGCTAAAGGCAAATACTGAATCCACAAGTCAATCATGTAAGCATTATTTTTAGATGATTCTGGAATACAAATAGGTTTACTTTTTTCTCTAGAAATCTAAGATGAAATCAGAAGGAAATAATTCCTACTACTATTAAAATCACTATGTGGCAGAGTTTAAACATCAGAGACTTAGAGGATTTTAGGGTTTTCTCCACATTGTCATCCTACAGACCCAGGAAGCTGAGGCAATGAAGTGAGTTGTTAAGTGTCAGGCATGTGGATGGTGAGTGACAGGACCAGACTACAGTCCCGGCTAATGACACTGCTATCACAAAGGAGATTTGTGGATAACTTACCACATAGTTTCCAGTTCATATAAAAGAACTATACTTACTTAAAGTTTTACATTTTTTTCATTTTTCAATTGTTCAATGATGTTTAGTTGATAATGTTAGGATGACCCACCCCAGATGCCCAAAATGGCCGTCGCTGGTTAAACCTCCTTCTCCCGTCTCTATGCCAGAGAAACAGAATCTCCCGCCGAAACAATGACCCCTTCCCTAGACTTAGAGCCCTCAATTAGGTCCGTCGCGCCAATTTACCCAGGGGCGTTACCCACCACCCAATCACCCCGTGCAGAAAGGACCAATCCTAAATGCACATTTTCAAGCCTCCAACGTCAGGAAAGGGGAGGGCGGCTAAGGGATAAAAGGCCACTCTCACTGGAGTGAGGCGGGGGAGCTGTAACACCTTAATAAAGCTTTCTCCCACAGCGAGCGTCCTCAGCCTTCTCCCTTCCCCCTCCCTCCGCATAAACCTAACAGATAATAGTTTTTAACTTTTTATATTCAATTTTTATTACAACATATCTGTAGTACACAATATTTATAATCCTAGAAGGTGGGTATGTGTACTTAATATATTTTAATTCCTTTTATTTCTCTTCCAGTCCTCTGCATCCCTCCTCCTTCCAATCCTGGATTCCCTTCCCATTTACAAAAGATCTATCTCGCTGTTTCCTATCTTGTATCTTTTGTTTTTTTTTAAATTATTTATACTATGGGTTTCTCATAGAAGAGAAGTTATATAATATTTAAGCTTGTGTGTCTGATTTATTTCACCTAACATTATGGTCTCAAGGTGCGTCCATTTGTAGAGTAATACCCTTCAAACAGACTTTTAATTCCAGTTTTTAATTTTACTGTTTGTCTTTACAATATTTAATAAATATAATGTTGCCACCACAATCTTCTATGTGCAGCAATGTCACCAGTCTTAAATGCTCCTTTTTATCTTCATTTGTTTTCCTCTTGAGGACATCATAAAAAATGGAAATTTATTTTATCAAGGTTTTTTTTTCATTTTTTTAAAACTATAAAATCTGGTTCTTTCTTAAAATGTACACTGTATCAAAGATAGAAGTTATATTGCCTATTGACTTCAAACATCTCTTATTTTATAACAATTCTCAAATAATTAAAAATGCATTAAAAAGTCTTGAAAAAATGACATGTAATTTTTCAATACATGGCATCAAGGGTTTCATTAAAGAAAACAGTTATATGCAAATAATTTTAAAAATGTAGACTTTCTAAGTGTAGATTTAATAATGTGGGGCATAACAAATCAAATTAAGGTAAAAAAATTAGTGAAGAAAAATGCTGTTTTTGTCAGTAATCAAATCTTGATAATTTTTTACTTAGTTATTACCATTTTATAAATGATTCGAATGTTCACACTTAAAAAAAAAAATAATCTAAGTAGAAAGTATTACGGAATCTCAGAGTAAAAAGACCAGATTGTCCAGCCCCACAAGGGTAAATCAACTCTGATTGGTCCGAGGCAGCTGTCATGAATACTACATGAGGATCGAGATTGGGTAGCTGTGCCACTTGTTGGGGAAGGTGATGTGGTTACACAAATGGCCTTACAGGTGTCATTCTGGATTTGGCTTACTAGTCTCTGGGTTCATTTTTATTATTCATAAACAAATCAAGTGAATACTGCGGCTCAGAAAGGTGGAGTGATTTATTCCAGAATCCAGATGTAGCAGAGCCAGAACAAGAATCTTCTGCACCTTAGTATCAATCCAGAGCCCTGACTACTATACAGTGTGACTTGTATTCTTGATGTGACATGTGTTCTTGCCAATATTAGAAGAAAAAAAAAAGCAAACCTGAAGACTAAATCAGTGTCATCGGTTGCTAACGTATTGTGGCTGATTAGAAAGTGACAAGTTTTTGCGCCAGGATGTCACTGAGATACGACAGATTGCGAAGGGCTTCAGAATAACTAGAAACTACATGACAAATTGCGAGTCAAGTCGCTGAGCAGGGTTCAAGAGTGGAAGAGCAAATGGTGGAAGAGCAAATATATCTATCTTGGATTAAAATGCTCATAAAGCTTTTCAATAGTTAATTTGTATAATTGAAAATACCTATTTTAATTTTTTTGCTACCAAGTAATGATCAAAGTTAATTACTATGTTGATAGGCGTGAAATCAGTCACCTGAAAAAAGGCACCTCATACAGTTGAACAATATAGATTTTTTGTTGCTGTTGTTTTGTTTTTTGAGACAGGGTCTTACTATGCAGTTCAGACTGGCCTTGGACTCACTCTCTAGCCCACGCTGGCCTTGAACTGGCTGTGATTCTCCTGCCTCAACCTTCCAAGTGCTGGGATTATGGGTGTGTGCCGCCATGCCCAGCCGAATAATGTAAATTCTATGCTGAATTATTTATAATTTATTTATGAAATAGCACACAACATCAAAATGATAAAACCGTGAATCTCTACTTTCTCTCTCCCTCTGGCATTTTCAGAATATTACAGAGTAGGTAACAGCCAAAATACAGCTGTTAAGAGAAATAATGAAAAGAATAAATATTGATATTACATGAAATATTTACGTCATTTTAAGAAGGTCATGTTCTTGATTAGGAAATAATGTTTTAATGACTTTTCAAGTGAAATTCATCCTGAAAATAAAGAAATTATTTAAGGCTAAGACAAAACTCATCACTTTTGCAGAGTGAAAACCCAAATTTATGTGAAAATCAAGTATTTTGCAAAGTTCCATTGATCGGTGGCATCTGATAAGGAGGAGTTAAGAGGACCAATAGGGAAGTGTTTCACCTAAAAACTAAAGATTAGAAAAGGGAGACCACGAAAATAAAGGAACTGTATGTGATTAATATGGAGAATAATCTTTTCTCTAGTATTTAAGAAAATGTAACAGTTATCATTTTAAAACAAAATGCACGTAGTACAAAGACTGGCCGAGGTAACCTAGATAGCTATCACTTTCACATGCCAGGTCTCACATGTCCAGGGAGAGATGTGGGAGAGATAATCTTCCTAAGGACTCTAATTTGCATAATTATAGACAAAAGAAGCACTCTGGGATCATTTAGTTTATTTGCCATATAGTGCAACTTTAAAATAAAAACAAGAATAAAACGATGATCTTAATAAAATCCAAGAAGAGTTGGTTATGTAATAATGTTCTAGGTAAACTAGAAACCTAAAGACTGTAATTTTTGGGATGGAGAATTATACTAGTGTTCGAAATACACAGTGCAATCAGTGATAAACATTGAGGCTATGGAAAAAATTCTCTCTACTTTGTGTTTATGAATATTTTTTCTGGAAAGGAAATAAAAAAATGAAGGAAATAAAAAAAATAAAGCAATCTTGTGCATCTGGACTCTCATTTTATAGAGACAGTGCTGCTGAAGTGTTTGGGAATACTAATGACATGTTAACCTGACTAATAAAAAAGTCCCTGTGTAAATGTCATCTGAAGTGAATGAGTTTATACTGTATCCCAATTTAGATATCTGATAAAGTGAATGCTACTTTGTTTTACAGGCCTCAAAGGAAGGCGTGTAAGTTAGCATGGGACCAATCAAGTACTGGTCAAAAGGCTGACAACTACAGCTCAGTCCTAGGAGACTTCAGCCACGTCTATGGGCACCAAAGGGCTGCGAGGGCCAAACTCTGGTAGCAAAAAACACCAGGTCAGGACATGTAAATGCATAAAGAAACATCACAGTAGTTTAGGAAAGATAAAAAAGGCAAAGAGAGGGTGATGTGGGAAAGAGAAGGCGTTCTAGAAGCCACTATGTTCTCTCCGGGCTGTAAAACGCCTCTGCAGCTCTGACCCCCAGGGCTCCAGGGCCTGGTTGTACTGTTACCCTCTCTCTCACCAAATGCCCTTAATTCTGTTAGCCCACACACTTCTTAGAAAAAAAAAAAGTTAATGGAAATGTGCTACTTGGTTGCTAGAAGTGCTCATTATTGATTAGATACTTTCTGGCAATGGGAAGACAAGCTTACACTTTCAATAATAAAAAGTCTGGAACAAGTAAAATAATTTGCATTCCCCACACCTGCCCTAAGACTATCACTGGTCATAAAGTTCTGGTCTTCGAGAACTTGAAAAAAATTCAACCATAAACCTCAGTGTATATGTCAGATTTTTTTTTCTTTTAAACTAGTACAATATGAGATAAAAATACAGTGAATATTTAAATTAAAAAAGTTATTACAGTAAAAAAACTCATTGCCATTAACACCTTCCCACTGGCTTGTACCACCGGTGGTACACGCATGGCTGTCCTATCAAGCGGCTGTGCCACTGGTTGTACAAGTGGTACATTCGTGCAGGGTTCAGTCATGCGTGTACCACGGTGGTTCAAGCTGCCTGGCAGTGAGACAAACGAATTCCGGCCCCGCTGTGAACGTGTTAATCCCCATCAAAATACTCCCCCTCACTTCAGACATACTTATCTCATCATTCTTGCTAGCTTCTGATGTGGTTCTGAAAGTCTTCTTTTATGAGTGTCTGTACAAGGTAAAACCAAAAAATACGGTGAATGGTGCTGCGAAGTGCCATCCCACAGAAAAGCAGGCTCATAAAAACACTGTAACGTGTCCTCATCCCCCTTATCCAGCAGATCTGGCCCTGCACAACTTCTGACTCTTCCCCAAAGTCAAAAGGACCAGGAAAGGGAAACGTTTTGAATCAAGGCGGGACATCAAGGCAGCCATGACAGCACAACTAAAGACAAAAAAAGGCCTTCCAGAGCTGCTTCAGAAGGAAGCAAAGACGGCGGGGCACAGTACGTGTGCTGGAATCCAGGGGGAGTATTTTGAGAGGGATTAATGGCAATGAGTCTTTTGCTATAGTAAATTATTTTTTAATTTAAACATTCACAATAATGTTTAATTTTTTAATTTTTTTGTGGGAAGCTTGTTAGAAGAGTAGATTCTTGGCCTCTCTTTCAAAAATTCAGATTTAGAAGTCCTGGATAAGCCTCAAGAATTTGCTTTTTAGACAAACGCCCTGGGTGATTCTCATACAAGAGATCTGGGGGTCAAGCTTGGAAAGACATTTTCCTAAATTCTTCATTTCCATTTAGTTTAAGTCACAGAAAGTTGCTTAAACAGGCTCCAGCATGTTAATTCTGAAAAGCAAGTGAACTGCCACACAAGATTCAGCTAGAGACCAATAATCAAAGTGTCACATGGAAACTGGCCTGTGTTCAGGGAGATTTTCAGAATGGAAGGTCAATAACCGCCCCAGAAAAGTCTGACCACATCCCAGGCGCTACCCAATTCAGACAGCAGGCTTTTTAGTGTTATGCCTGGTCTTAGAAAGCCCACCTCAACGTTTTTACCTCTTTTGGTGACAGAATAGAAATGTAATCTTCATATATCATTCTGGCTTTTTCTTCAATGACTTTTTTGTTCTGTTCTTTCTTTAAATCTTCACAGGCAAGCCAGAAAAGCAGATTCTCTTCACTGTATTCTGTTCGGAGGAACTCCCGGAAAAGGTTTCTTCCTGCAGGGGCCTTCATCATCTTGTCGAAATTCTGAGACCAGGATAAGACTTCATCTGCAGTGGGGCTTTGGCTGCAGAGATAGAATAGCGTTGTTATCAAAAGCTATTCTGACCTAGTCTAGGTACTGAACGGAGTAGGTAAAAAGTCTAGCAGATGCTGCCATCTAGTGGAAGCACTTTTCCTCTCGGTTCAGTGTGATCTGACAAAATACCTGTCAGGATGGATCGGTTATTTCTGGATCTTGACAAACAAAATGGTAGGTATGACATGCATCAAAATTAGCCACGGGTTCAAATATGATGGAGCTCCACGTTGTATCACATGGGAATCATACATTCCTAATGAAGCTTGGAAATGTCTAAACTCTAACAATACATTACAAGTTGATAAAAACACTGTGCGCTACCTTGAAGGACAAACTGATTTTTTTTTCTTTGCTTTGTGATACAGATTTCCATTTTCCAGTCATAAGAAATAGTTTGTTTTTCGCAGATGTAGGCATTTTCCATTAGTAATGGGATCTAAACTAAGAATATATCATGTGTCCTTGTTTCCTGAGATGCCACTGTAAAGCAGCTTTTAGAATGGCACTGGGAATTTAGCTATCTATGTGCAGATTTTCAGTGACTACTTTATTTCAGAAACCACCAATCAGTGTTCACTTGCTAATACATCAAAGAAGTGGATGGTTAAAGTAAACCAGAATGAGTATTGTTATCCATTATGACTTCATCCTTACATAACTACAATTGCTTAAAATTTAACATATATTTGGTCAAAGGAGTATTACTATTTTATGTTTTCTTAACCTTTTGACCAGTTATTTTAAATAGATTTATCACTCTTCCACAATGTATGAATTTCCTCATTCACTTAAAAATATTAAAATTTGAAAAGCTTAAAATTATTAAAAAATCATTAAAAATCTGTCATAAAAAGCAGAAAAAGAAAGTACTTATAATTATATGAGTAGTCAAGCTGTATTTTGATTTTATTCCCTAGATATTGCATTCAAATTCTCATTTTAGAGAAAGCTTGTTTGAGTCTGTTCTGATGTAAATAGGGCCAGAAGCCAGCTGGGCACCCTTCCTGACTGTCTTTTGCATGTGTGTGTGTGTTGGTGTGTGTGTTGGTGCGTGTGCGTGCGCACACGCGCACGTGTTTGTTTTTGGTTTGTTGAGACAGGATCTCACTGTATAGTTAAGATTGGGCTTGAACTCACTATGAGGCCCAGACTGGCCTTGAATTCACAGCAATCCTCCTGCTTCAGCCTCTTGCTTGAGAGGATTACAGGGATGCACCACCATGCCCGGCTTAGACTTTTAGATGAAGAGAATTTAAAACATATTCTCAGAAAAGGGAAGTAAAAAATAAAGACAATTTTGGGGGGGATAATTAAAGTAGCAATTTTTTATTTCTTGAGAGAGAACGATAATCTTAAGCAAAGATAAAAATAGCTAATAGGAAAAATTGATAAGAATCCACTGCAATCACAGAAGACGGTCTCCCAGGCTGTGCCAATGTCCATTTCACAAGACGATTTTGAGGAGCACCATAAATGGAGAGGAGACACGACGCAGACCCTTCCTTGCTCTGAGTAGCACAGAAACGCAAGAAATAATCCCACCTTGGATGTCACACTCACCTCTCCTCCAGGACCTGGATACTTTCCATTTTTGTGGTATGTATGGGTCTTCCTGCACTTTCCCCTCTTTCTTCATTCCTAACGGTGAGGCTGTAACATAGCAGAACACTTACTTTTGTTAAGGGAAATTTAATTAGTTAAGGAAAAGAATAAAATTTTGCAGAGGATACATTTCACAGGAGATACTGATTGTCAGCTAGAGGAGAATGTTTAAAATACAGGAAGAAAAACAACAGTTCTAAATGATGGGTAAGCCCATTTTACCCAGAAGGAGGAGAATAATTTTTAAATAAAATAATAAAGTGAATCAGATTGAATATTGTTATTCATTATGACTTTGTGCTGACATAATTTGAATTGCTTAAAATCCGTGAGATACTACATGACTATATGCCTCTGGTTCGTTCAGTTTGTTTTTCACTTACTTTTTCTCAGCTGGTAGTTAAAAAGATAAAATGAATCAGGATCTAATACAGATTTTGCTAAATTTATAGCATCCTTCCCTTTGCTGTCATCGATACCATCATGCCTTAGACCACTGAAGTTTGAGCGACTGGATTTATATTTGACTTTGTCTTCGCCCTTTCGTGCTAGTTGGGTAACCTCCATTGTCTTGAGAGGCACAAGGCAGCAGCTCTGAGTGTCTAATACAGAAGAGCACCGGGTGGGAGAAATCTCTGGGGTTCTGGGATGGAGGGGTGGAAATATGGCAGAATTATAGGACAGTAACTCACAAGAACAGTAAGAGTTACGTAGTTCAGGTAAGCTGAGGCTGATCAGTGCCTGCGAATAGAACACACAGGTTCAAGGTGCGCAGACCTACAGACTAGAGATAACGGGAGGTTATGAGCAGACACCAAGAAGGCCGGTGGCAGGTTGACTCAGCAGCCTTGGAAAACTAGAGCTGCTGAATCAGCAACCTGATCCTGCTGTCTAAGAGCTTCACAAGAGCCTATCAGAGCAAAAGCAGGTCAGTTAACGCCTCTCTCGTTTACTTATTTACTCCAGAAGAGGCAACGGAAACTCTTATCTTTAAGCACCTGTTAGGGGTTAGGCACCATTCTCTTAGCATTATGCTATTCCCATTTGACAGATGAGCGAAATGAAGTGTGGAATGTTCTGCTAGCTTAGCTCAAAAATTGAATGCTAAATATGTAACACGGTTGCAGTTTGAAATCTATTCTGCCAAACCACCTTGTATTTTTATTAAGTACTTAATAAAATAATTGAGTACCTCAGGCCCTCTCATAGACACTGAGGTAAGACAGCACTTATGTGAATGCACAAAAGTGTCACTAATACGGTTCTGGTAGAAAGAACGCATTGAGGGGAGAAGTGTCAATGAGTAACTATGCTTAATGTAGAAAGTGAAGTGAGAGAAACTGAGACAATGTCTTGTTTTTTTGTTGTTGTTGTTGTGGTGCCGGGGATCGAACTCAGGCCCTTGTGCTTGCAAGGCAAGCACTCTAATCACTGAGCTAAATCCCCGCCCGAGACAATGTCTTGTTAATTCAATGTCTCTCTTATTCTCAGGTGCAAAGGTGAGGATGAAGAGAAGGTAAGGAAGGAAGGAAGTTTTTAAATTTTATTTATTTCTCTCTTAAAATTTTACGTTAGTGGTACATTTTAGATATACATAATGGTAACATTCATCATGGGGAATTTTTACCTGTACATGATATATCTTGCTGATTCTTTTTTTCCCACTCTCCTCCTCTCCTTATTTAAAAAAGCTTTTTTTTCTCTTTTTTCCCCTTTCCTCCTCACCTCTTTATTTACAAAAGCTTTATTTCCATTTGGGGAAGAGAAGAATTTAAGGGGCGCTTGATAAGCAGGCCAATCTACTGAAAGTAAGACAATGTAGGAAGATTTACTTGAGGAAGGGAATTGACAGGAGGAAAGAGGAGTTGTTAGAAACTGGAAGGGATTCTTTAGTCAGAAAAAGGTCACCTCAAAGAAAAAATACAATTCAATAGAGAAATAATGTAAGTTTTCCTCTATTTCCAGGAATAGTGCCAGATTTATTGGTGAGAACCAAGGGACAAAGAGTAAACCTCTGACAAAAGTGGTGGAACAAAGAATCCCGGGAAGTGACTCTAGCTTGTTCCTCTGAGTTAGGCCGCATCCTGCCTGTCTGACTAGAGCGCCCAGGATGGACGCAGTCTGTGGCTCTGGAGTCAAACCCGTCAGATCTCATTTAAGTAAGAATTTAATACTCATTCTGCCAAGCTTTATTTGATACGTGCATATGTATTATGTACTATATGAAGACCAAGAGGTTTTTTCCCCCTCTTAAATAATAAACTCCTGGAGAGCTTATTTCTGTTATTTCCACATGGCTCCCAGAGAGTGCACCACACAGAACACAAGTCCATCTCATTTCACACAACATTTTTGAGAAACTTGCTCTCCACTGGCCTCCACTCCAGAGCAACGAATCCAGAATCCATGTGCTCGACTCACACATTTCTGAACATGAATCCTGGCTCTTTTATCTCTTTCTGGGATGCTTACAAACATCCCAAATGCTACCATATTACAAATATTGGGTTGTATTTACATGTTTCGTCTCTACAGATGGTAAAATATGGACGCACATTTGGACTGAAACTACTTAGGCATTCGATAAATGTTCATGGTTTGTGCCATCTCTTGATGTTGGACACAATCTCACCCTGTAGAAAGAAATTTAACTTTTGCAATGTACTCTTCTTTATTATCATTCTTAAAAATGGTTTCAATGACCAAGAGAAAATGAAAATGCCTTTTTAAGATGAAGAGAAACGAAGCAAATAAACAATGACAATGATAATACTGGATCGTTCAACTGTCCCAGTGCTGATGTGTCCGTCTCCAACTTCACTTGGTTCTGCTCCACGGAAGCACAATTTTCTTTTTTTGCCTAAGGTAATAAATTACTGGACATATTTGCTCTAGATCAACACCTACATGTTAAATATTTTTGAAAAAGTCTAAAAGAGGAAAACAGCAAAGTGAGTAGGTGTGTTATTTCACAAGCAGTCATCTGTTTTTCATTTTATAAATGTCATATTTTAAGCTAACAAGTAAGCTAACAATTCCCTTTCTCCTTTTCTTTTCTTTCTTTCCCTCTCCCCACCCTACTTTCGGCAGTA
>PVJO010009854.1:0-67212 GCA_004026905.1 Hystrix cristata
TCACGAACAATTTGGTTCGCAAACAGAAGTGTTAAGCCAAATTTTGTTTTTATTAGCTAACTCTGCATCAGGTGACAAACACATCCACAACCGTCCTTGCTGCGCAACACAAATGCACTATCTTTTCCGGAATTGTGGAATGAATCAAGTTTATGAACTGAGCTACTACTGCATTAGCAATGTTGACCTCTGCACAGTGGAGCTCCAGGTCTGGGGAAAATGAAGTAAGCAACTTCTCCCATCTCTGCCAAACTGTGTCAGCTTCGCCTAACTGCAACAAATACTTGAAATAAACCAAATTAATATAAAAGGTTTATTTTGGCTTCCAGTTTTGGAAGATTCTACCTATGACTGCTTTACCTCATTGCTTCGGGCCTGTGGCCAGTAGGCCATGGCAGAAGCATGTGGCAGAGCAGGCCCATTCACCTACCTCATGGCTGTTAAGAAAAGAGACATGAGGAAACCCGCGTCCTATACACTCTTCAAGGTAGGCCCCAGCCCTGCCTCCCCCTAGGCCTCACCTTTAAGGCTTTCCACCATCTTCCCTTAGTACCATGCTGATGAGGAGGACTTTGGGGGACATTTAAGATCCAAACTACAACACCCCACTGTCATTATGTGCAACAGTGGTGCCCTGTGTGAGGAGCAAAACTGCAAGGCAACCTGCTGCTGCAGGTCAGCACGGAGGACCAACTTTCCAAAGCCTAGAAAAAGGAATAAGGATGTCCAACTCCTAATCCCAGTAAGGGAACATAAGGGAACCCGGAGTACCCTGGCACATCTGTTATCGGGTAGGTTCCAATATTCCTGAGTTCTTCCCCGCCTCGAATAAAGAATTGAACAAGGGGGGCAAAAAGTAGTTCTCAAGTTTTATTTAAAACTATAGAGAAGAGAAGAAAAGGAAAGTTGAGCATAACAACAGAAACGGCAAAATGTGTACCACACCTAAAAGGCACGGTAGGGGTTTCCATGAAAATGCATGATGGCCTTGGCACTGGGTACGCAGATACAGACTTCCCACAGGAGGGAGCAGGGAGAGCTCTTTCCCCGGCGGCGCTGTAGAAAGGAAGCGGGGCGGGAAGCGGGCAAGCAAGTGAACTTACTTCCAGCATGGCTTCTATTCATAGAATGGAGTTCCCATGAAAACTTGCAAGAACTCCCTACTGTCTGTGTGAGAGGGATGGCGCTTGAAATCGGCACCTCAGGCTGAGGTCAAACCCAGGCCACTCCCCCAGGGCTGACTTCAGGTCCAAACTACTCCTCTAGGTCACATTCTCTTGCCAGCCAGCCAGCCAGCTAGCCTTAGCCACACCCTAATCCTATCTCACATCTACTGCACAGTCCATAACCCTAACCCCAACCCTAAGGCTAGGTTTATCAGCCCAGAGGTCTTTTAACTGTTCAACTGCTAAGCGAGCAGGGACAGTGTGCTTGTTTTTCTTTTTGCTGTTTTCTCCTTTCTTTTCTTCTGCTTTGCCTCCAATATGCATGACAGTGGTGGCAAAAGGGTCACACACCTTCAACTCTGAGGGAGGGGAATCTTAACGCATCTTAGGACTTATGTGTCTCTAAGGGTGGGGCAAATGCCCATTGCTTTGTTTTTCCTCTGTCTTCCCAGGAAGTACAACACTGTGGGAGTGAGTCCAGGCCACATTGGGGTTAATAATAATGCCCCAGCCTCCTGGTAGAAGCACCAAAAAAGGAGATTCCCCAGGGAACTGGAAAACACTGAAGAAAATCAACTCCAGAAAGCTTTTGGCCGGGATCTGACTCTAACAGGACAGCAATGATGGAGAGGGCTGAGCTAGGGGGTAAATGACCAGCCAGTGTCACACACAAGACAGAGCTGAATAGCACTGCGAAGTCTCAAAAAAGCACCGAACACATAAACCACAACCCACATACTCCACAGACTTTAAATAGCAAAGTCTCAGAACAGAATCAGCAAAACGTCTGATATTAAAATCCAAAATACATGGAATACGAAGAACCAAGAAAACTTAATTTCCATGGAGAAAGACAAGTAATGGATGCATACAGAGAGAGGACACAGATATGGGGATTATCGGATAAAGATCTCAAAGCAGCTATTAGAAAAGTTCCCCACCAAGTGATGGTGGATATCTTGAAATGAACAGAAAGACAGAAGAACATGTCACCAGAAGGGCTGGGGACGTAGCTTACTGGTGGAGTGCTCGCTTAGCTTGCCTGAAGCCCTGGCTTCAATCCCCAGTACTTCGAAAGGAGAGGATAGGGACAGGAAGAGGTAAAATGGGAAGGGGAAGGGAAAGGAAAGGAAATTGAGTTCAGTCCATAAGCCTGAAAGAAGTACAGGCTTCCCAAAATGTTTGGCAACTAGTAGGTCTTGGCTATACCTCATAAGCTACATCTTGGACCGCAAATAGCATGCAAAAAAAAAAAAAAAAAAAAGGTGGGGGGAGACAATTGGAAGGCGTTTCATGCAAACCACAGAGCTATTCTTGGCTCTCACTGAGATCAGAATGAAACCATTTGTTTCTGAGCGTCCATACCTTCCTTCGACAAACCTTGCTGCTGAGTACTGATTGTGATTTCTGTGCTGCAGCACATTCCAAGTTCAAAGCAAGATGGATATATCTTAGTAATGCATGTTGGAGAAAAATCAATTTCTATGATAAACGGCATGACTGGCGTCTTGTCTTGGGGCAGCGTTAGCAGCCCCATCTAAGCACGGCATATCCATTCCTGAGAGGCACAGCTCCCCGTGCTTGTTACTCTCCCCAGAAAGTGTCAGGCTGGGCTGCAATGCACAGGGAAAGAAACTTATCTGATCGTTCCATCATAATATCGGAGGGAAGCTCTCATTGATGAGGCCCTGGAGGAGTGGAAGGTGGACTTGCAGAAACGGGATTGGGGGGGATAGGGTGCAGATGGCACTCCTAGTTGAGAAGACAAGGAAGGAAAGGTGGTCCCGTGTGGTGGGACAGTTTGCCTGGAGCACGGAGCATATAATCCGGGGATGAAAGGGAACATGGATTGGAAAGATTGATGGGAACTGTATTAGGCAGCACTCTCAATAGGACTAAAACCTAATTCAAATTAGGTGAATCAAATAAAGGTGAGTGAGGAGTCATTACCTCTTGTAACTGGGACTATCACCAGGCTGGAGTCTTGGAGCTAAAAGCAGGACCCTAACCCACCCTTTCTGATCCGAGCTGCTGCTGACAGCTGTGTTGCTCACTGAGAAGTGAGCAGTGGGAGGTGGCCTTTCTCAAGGTCCACTCTCAAACACTAACAGTAGTGGCACGCCTGGCGTGTGTGTTTTTAAGACAAAAGACATTAATGTATGAGTTGCTTTTTCTAAACTAAAACTTCGGTACTCACAGTTAATTGCAGTGTTGGCACTTGGCGATAAATAAGTCAGTTTTGGGTTGCAGTTTGGGCACTCGTCTGTAGAAGGTTCACCATCACTGCTCTAAGTCTTTATCACTCACTATAAACCAGTGTTGAGTGTGTCCCCAGCCTGTCAGGCTAATTATATCTCTTTGGTGTACACTGGCAATGCTGTCATACTCACTGACACTAGGGAGGCCAGTTCGGTGGCAGCATGTCCTGCCAACCCCTGTTCAGCCATCCTGAGCTTCTAGAAAATGCCCGTCTTCTCCTCGCCAGTACATCCCGTTTCCTCGGTGAAGGGAATATCCCCCCCTCTCAGCCTTACCAAATACCTCCATTCAAACATTTCCAGCTCCCTTTCCACCTCAACAGCAAGTTGCCACTGGGTCCAAGCCTTACAGCGTGACGGAGAAGCCTGCCAGGATAGACCCAGGTGTCTTTGCCGGCAGGTTCCTTTATCAGTGTATCTTCCCCCTCATCCTTATTCTCTCCCCAACCCCAATTCCAAACCCACAAGACCCACTTCCGCACTCAAGCCCCCAAAATCTTGCTGACACATTGGCCTTCTCTCAGCCTTTCACCTTGTACTGGGCTGTGCTTCCAGCTGACTCTGGTTTGGGTCCTGAGGCAAATCTTAGAGGGGGAGGTCTTGAAAAAGACAAATACCATCTTGTGAGGTCACACTTCCTAAGTATGTGTCAGGTTCGCTCTGGTACCACATGGTCCAAGAAGACATGAACCACAGCAAAGAGGCACCTGCTACCAAAAGGCATTTGCTTGGCCATTGCCAAGTCAGTATCATCTTCAGACTGCTGAAGAATGCATGTCTGTAATCCTGGGTACTCAGGAAACTGAGCCAAGAGGACCCTAAGTTCAAGGTCAGCCTGGACAACTTGGTGAGACTAAAAATTTTTAAATTTTAAAAAGGGTGAGAATGTAGCTCAGTGGTAGTTTGTCTAGCATGTTGTGAGGCACTGGGTTTAATCCTCAGTACCAAAACACTTTAGTCAGTGTTAGTCTGGCAGTATGAGTCGAGGACCTTCCAATCCCTCGACTCACAACGCCTCTAGCTCTTGTCCTCCTGGCTGCCGTCACCTCCTGCCCCGGCCAATGCAGGAACAGCCCCGGCTCCCTGCTACTCTTCTGCTGGACTCAGCCTGGAATACGAGGACCCAGACAACCCTGCTTAGGGTTGTCACGGTCGAAGTCAGGCTCTGTAGAGCCAGAAAGCATATTCATTTTAAAAGCTTACGTTTGAGGCCCCAAGCTCCAAAAATGAATTCAAAAAGAAAATGAAAAAAATAACAAGACAGATAGCAGAAACATGGCCACCACAATGAAGGCTGTCAGCTGAAACCAACTTAGACAGCTCGGCTCAGTCTTGGCTCATGAACTTCGCTTTACCTTGGAAAGGCCCTTCAGCGCAGCGCGAGCACGTGTGCACACACGCACACAGACGCACACCCCACACACAGAGCTGCTCGGCGTGAAAGAGATCAACTTGCTTCATTTCATTTCAGTGATCATCTGCCCCCCCAGGGTTGTTAGTCAACTGTCACTGGAACAAAATACCTGAGGTAAGAACTTGTAAGAAAGAAAGGTTTATTTTGGCTACGGCTTTGGAGGGTTCAGTCTATGGTTAGGCGGCTCTGTTGCTTTTGGTTCCTTAGTGAGACAGAATATCATGGCAGCAGGAAAGCAAAATGTGAGGAGGCCAGAGTCCCCTCCAAAGACGTATCTGCAGTAACCTCACCTCTTCCCAGGAGGGCCTTCTTCAACCTCCCACCACCTCCCAGCCAGTGCCACACCCAGACCTTGGGAGGCCACTCACACCAACTGGCCGTCACCGCATGGCCAGTGAGTTCATCAGTCCTGCCCACATTCGAGCAAGAATCACCATAAACTAAAGCTAAAAGAATAAAGTGACTTAGCCTTGCAGTTAATTAAGGTAATAACACATTGACAAAACTGGGTGAGAATACAGATGTTCACAATACTAGTGTTTAACTTTCTTGTAGCTTTCAGATTTTCAAAATAAGGGTTGGCAATGAGACTAAGTGGTAAAGCGCTTGGCCTAGCATGTGAGCAAGGTCCTGAGTTCAATCCCAAGCACTGCCAAAAATAATTTCTTCAAATAAAATAGAAGAAATAGCCAATGACAGATGATATCTAATTTTAGAACATTTAAATTTAATTCAAGAATATTGTTTTCCCAAAAAACAAAAGAGCATATTAAACTTTTAATTAAGTTAAAAAAAATTGTTTTGGTAGTGGTAATCAAACCCAGGACCTCAAACTGAGCTATATCCCCAGCCAAGAGTGTAAGCTTTCAGAGAACAGGAGTGGTTTGTGTATACGATGTGACCTGCAGCCAGACGCCCACAGAAGCTGGGCATGGTGGTACACACTTGTAATCCCAGCACCCTGGGACACTGAGGCAGGAAGGCTGCAAGTTCAAGCCCAGCCTAGGCAACTTAGCAAAACCCTGTCTCAAAAGAAGAAATTTTAAAAGGGGTGAGGATGTAGCTTGGTGTGAAACTCCTGGATTTAAGCCTCAGTACCACTAAAAAAAAAAAAAAAAAAAAAAAAAAAAAAAAAAAAAAAAAAGCCCCACAAAGAACTATAGTAATTAATGAGTGCCTATAGTATTTCTGTATTCACAGAAGCAGTAAAGTTGCATGCTGCAGTGGGCAGAATTGTATTCCACCAAAAACAAAGATGTTTTAAGTCCTAACCCTTGTGAATGTGACCTTATTTGGAAACAGGGTCACTGCAGATATAATTAGTTAAGATGAGCTCATATTGGAGTAGGATGGGCCCTTAATGCAATATGACTGCTGTCCTTAAAAGGAGAAGAGACACAGGGACACACACACAGGGAGAATGTCATGTGACCACAGAGGCAGAGTTTGGGTGCTGTACTTATAAGCCAACACGACTGCCAGTAATGCCAAAAGCTAAAGAAAAAAGCCTGAAGAGGGCACAGCCCTGCTGACTTCTACCCAAAACTTGAACAAAAGCAACTTAGTTCTGGCAGCCCCAATTTCTTCCACTTGCATAAAATGACAAAATGAAAATAAATATAACTCTATGGTTGGTAGATTTTATGAATAGTAATTAGTAAGAGAATGAAATCTAACACAATAAAGGACTTGGAGGACCTGAAAACACAAAAAGGCAGTCTATTACGTAAAGGTAAATTATCTGAAGTCTCCTTGGCGGGGAGGGGTGCTAAGGACAGAACCAAGGGCCTCATCCATGCTGGGCAAGTCCTCTATCCGAGTTGCACCCCCAGTCCTTTTTAATTTTAAGTCAGGGCCTCACTAAGTTGTCCAGCCTGGCCTTGAACCTGGGATCTCCCTGCCTTAGTCTTCCAAGCAGCTTGGGGTTACAGGCTTGCACCACCACACCCAACCAAAACTTTCATATTTCATCTGAGCCAATGTCACCTCACTCCTTGAAATAAAATAAGACCTATTTGATTCACCAATTAAACTGCTCATTAAACTTTTACCATCTGGTCTGGAAGAACAGAAAAATCACATTAGATGTGATATTAGATTTGTCATTGTTTATTTTCCTATCTGTATTTTAAAAAGTCATGCACAGATAATGAAGTTACAGTAGCCTTTTAGGACGTCTTTGAACATAAATTGCATTAACTCATATATCTCAGTTGGTTCTTCAAGAGTAAACAAATTATTACTGCCAGAAGCCATGACTTCCTTCAAAATGATTATATTCTTCCAAATACTATAATCATGTTTACAAGCCCTGTAGTCACTCAGAGGATTTTTATCTGTATTCTTGAGATGGGTTGTAATGTAAGCAGCACTTTGGAAAAAAAAAAACAAAACTATAGACAGAGTCTCACTAAGTGGACCAAGCTGGGCTTGAACTCGTGATCCTCCTGCCTTAGCCTCCCAGAGTGCTAGGACTACAGTTGATGCCATCATGCCTGGCTCCAGATTGTTATAAAAGTGATAAATAAAAGTGATATAAAAGGAAACTGCTAATTGTTGGACACTGGGTTGGGACTGAACAGCCTGGAATCACCACACCTGAGCCCTAATCTGCTGCTAACCTAATACTGAGGCCTCAGATACCTCACTTATTCCTTGAGCTTTGGATTCCTCACCTGTGAAGAAAGAGCAGGAAGGAATGAACTAGATCATTTCCAAGATTCTTTCAAATTTTAGAATACTGGTATCTGTGAACAATTTATTCTTACTCCTCTGCAGTGTATTTAAATGGCCTAAATATTCACAGCTAGATATTCTTCCTTCTCTAAGCCAATAAATTCCTTATTGACTTCACAATGCCTCTACTTGCCAAATGGGCTGGAGGAGGACTTGTTGAGGCAGCCTCCTGCCATTGGTGCCCGGCCTTCCACTGTGAAGTCTGTTTACTGCAGTGATGCCCAGGGCAGCAGACAGAGAACTTGCACCACAAACTGAGCTCCAAGGCTAATCTATGGGCCACAAGGTTGCACCACCCAGGAGGTGGCTGGCACCTGTCCTAACAGCACAAGACACTAGAGAGGTGGCGTGGAAGAGGGTCTTATTACTTTTGCTCTCGGTTTCAGTCTCTTTGACAGGCTGCCAGAGTCCTTTTTTGTTCCAAAAACAAAGAATATACTTATTTTTTATTACTGCAGTTAATTATCGTTTGTGTTATCACTGCAGTTCTTAGGAACTGATGGAAAGTTTACAAACACATGAACCTAGTAAATTCTCAAATCAAAGATGAGCTATATAATTCAAAATTCTAGTTATTACACTACCTTACAACAATCTGTCAGTTATAAATTGTTTTGTCTATTAGTTACTATTTTGTATCACTGACGAGTATTTGTTAGTATTTTGTTCCGATAACCACAAGTTAAAGGAGAAAAGGTTTATTGTAGCTCACAGTTTGCAGATGTTTCAGTCTATAGTCAGCTGGATCCAAGGCGGGGTGACCTGGCAGACAAACAGTCCGGCAGAAAGCAGCAAGCAGTGAGGCAGCAGCAGCAGCAAGCCTCCCTTCCCTTTATCCCACGCAGGCAACAAGCCTTTCAGATGGTCCCAGGAAGGGACTTCCATTACCCACATCCAAATTTATGTTAAATCAACTTAATCGCAGCATCACACCCTAATCCAACCACCTCTCAAAATCCCCACCTACGAGTACACGAGGCTTTAGAGGGACATCTACATACAAACTGTAACAGCTTATATTGTGAATTTCATGATTTGTTGTTAAGATCACATTATCCTGATTACAGTGTGTCTGAGTTTGACCTCTATTCAAATTTGGTATTAGCTTATTCTCATACCTTTTAATTAATAGGAGCTTGAAGTTATGATACAAGAGGAATGGGCATGAGAACAGATTCAGCACAAGTGGTACTGTAAAGTGAGATCTCTTCCTTGCACGTGAACCACCTGGATGGATGGCCCCACTTCTGTCTGCTAAGCTATCTGGACGCCAAGCTGCTTAATTCTGGAAGCACAGACAGATCCACTATGTAGATCAGTTTCCTTTGGGTAGGGTGGCTTCCCCAAATCTTTAAAGAAATGATTATCTGTCCATAAATCAGTCCTTGCAAACACAGGTTGTTTACAGATTGTCGCTGGCCATACTGCACGGTGAGAAGCCTAATCATGCTGGACTGACTTCCTCTTTTCTTGAGACACAAAGAAAGATTTACTATGGAGCTTACACAGTTTAAACTACAAGACCCCCTCGCTTATAATGATCTCTTCCAAGGCTCTGGGAAGGACTTCAGCAATGTGTCTGGAGTGTCAATTGCTTTTCCTAAGAAGTAAATTATTGGTAAAAAAAAAAAAAAAATGCAGTCAAAAACCATAAGCTAAAAATTATGACAGCAGAGTTTTACTTTTAGCCAAAATAGACTAACAGCAACTATGTTCATCCCACCTGATAAAACAAAAAGTGGACACCTATAATAGAAACACAATGGTTTTAAGAAAATGGACATCAGACCGTGCAGGTCAGTGACCCCTTATCAGAAAAACAAGTGAGCACTTGGGACTGTCTAGCCTACTGCCTGGAAGAAGTCACAGACTGAAGTTGAGGAAAAGGAAACCAAGGCCGAACCCGGGGAGCTGAGTACAAGCTGGGCATCTACTGAGGATGAAGAGGCTAGAGATTACACAGCAAGAGTATCCAGGGAAAAAGCTGTGAAGAGAAAGAGCTTTGAAGATCTGCTGACCACTGTGAACCATTTGTGTCTTCAGCCAAGGAATGATCAGCATATGCATGGTGGTCCGGGAAAAACCATGTGAACAATTGAAGGAAAGAAGCTCCAGGGCTCATAGAGAGCTAAAAGTGTGTTCCTATGAGCTTGGGGCCAGGGAGAAAATTCCCAGAGTATCCAGTACCCAGAAAGCTGCCACTGCAGTGTAGGCAAAATGAGCCCTAGACGAAAAGCTGATGTGAATCTTCACAACAAAAACTAAAAATAAACAGTCCCCAAGTAACAAGTGCATCAGGACAGAGCTCGAGAATATCCATAGGATTCAAAATACTTTCAGCACTCAAAAAGTTAATTTCACAAAAATTATATTTCATCTTCTTAACTTACATGTAAGCATGTAAAATAGAGACAAGGGAAATAAATGACTTACACTGAATTGCAAAATACAGTACCTACAGGTATTTTTCAGGATACACTGATGAGATTAACAGTGGATAATAAGCTACAGTCGCATGCCATTCAATGAAATTTTGATAAACGATGAACCACATATACAGTGGTAGTCTCACAACAGGATAATTTGTGAGTACACTCTACTACGTTCACATAACGAAAATAACATTTCTCAGAATATAGCCTCATTGTTAAATGACACATAACTGTACAGAATATTAGTAAATTCAGAGATAGATCAACCTAACTATCCAAAAAGAAAGAATAGAGCTAAAAAAAAAAAAAGAAAAAGAACACGAGAACACCAGTGAGTTGTAGTGCAACACCAAGTAACTAATTATACACAAAGCTGGAGACCATAAAAGGGACAAACACAAGTAATGGTTGGAAATTTTGCAAACTTATTACAAACACAGATCCAACAAGCTTAAGAAATATCACTAAAAAACTATACCAAAACCCATGGAATTAAAAAAAAATGTAAAAAGTGGTCACAGGAAAAAGGCAGCATTTTGTGTAGAACAAGAATGATAGCAGACATCTTTTTTGGGGGGGCGAGGCCGGTGCTAGGGATCAAACTCAGGCCCTTCGCTTGTTAGGCAAGCACTCTATCACTTGAGCTAAATCCTCAACTGTACTCTTAATATTGCATTTGAATTTGCAACATAGAATATTCCAAGCTAAGATTGGCTTCATTGGAGAATTGTGCCTAAAATGACACAAATTCCTTCAGAAAATTAAAGGTGAGGGAATGCTTTCCAATTCACACCACTGGGTTAGTATTACCTTTCTATCAAAATGATGAAAATGAAGTTTAAGCAGCAACATGTTGAAATGCATATGAAAAGGGGTAGGCTACAGAAACAGACTAAAAGGAAAAGGACTTACTTCTAATACTATAATTATCTTTCTGATGGAGTAATTCTGTTCCACCTAACTACAATCATGACTGAACAAGAGCACATTTAAGATACTGCAGAGGAAATGCAGAATTGGGAGGACTAGGCAAAGGTGTTGAAATTAGCAGGTGCAATGAGGAAAGTGAAAAGATGGTAGTGCTGGTGAAAACACCTGAGTAGCAGGGTTATCTATGTAGAATTGTAAACAGTGCTTTGTTTGGAACAGGATGAGTTCATGGTGCTGGTAAGACATGCAGTATTTTAACAGCTAGTATTTAGTAAGTTTTGTGTCAGATACTTGGAAATGCAAGATGAGCTCAAGAGTGAAAAATGCAGAAATAGTAGTCAGGCCTATATAACCAATTGCATTTACCAACGGGATTTTGGCCGGGGGTGGGGGGTGCTGAGGATCCAACTCAGGGCCTCGTGCTTGCAAGGCAAGCAATCTAACCACTGAGCTAAATCATCAGCCCAGCAGCAGAATTTTTTAAAGACCAAATCCCTTTCAGCGAACTTCAGGATGTTTATCCCAAGGCAAGAAAGTGTTAACTACAAAAAATGAAATGTACTGTAATTATAGTCCTTAATTACAACCCGGTTATCTTTCAAAGATAATGCAACTTAAGATTCTGGGAGGATGTCTACTGTCAAGAGCTGTTACTAGGAAAACATCACAGACAGGAAAGCCTAAACCTATTAGTGGCAAAGGGTACACCTTAAAAGTTTCTCCTCTTCCGCCCCAACACATGAGATTTAACACATTTTGGAAACCTACCTGGAGGTTTCCAATCAATATACACAGCTCCTCATCTCTGGGCAACTAAGACATGAGGTCATCTAAGATTCGAAATCTACGTATCTGTAAGGTCATTTTCCAAGATGTTGATGTTGACTAATAAATAGGCTGTCTTACTTAGCCAGCCGAACACACAGCTCAATCACCAAATGGAAGGCTGTAGTTTGGATAAATGGGAGAAAGTATTCCACTTGCTGTTAAGACACAGTGACAATTTTTACTGTGTAAGTATCTTAAGAAAAAGCTGATTCTGTGAACAAAAGGGAAATTCAGAAGCAGCTATCCTTTACTAAACTACTACAAAATGTATGATATGAACGCCTTAACTAGAGTTACTGATATACAACAATATGAAGATTGCCCACTATATAAAAACCTCAATTTTGATATTTTTGAACACTGCGATACTTTTATCACCTTTCAGTTATAAAAAACAAGCTGTGAGTTGTGGTACACACCTCAGCCAAGAACACGAACTAAAGTCCAGCCTGGGCTACAAAGCTGAAAAATAAAAAACCTCATCTCTATGAATATGCAAATAAATACCACCAAAATAAGCAAAATTACTACTCAACAGTGGCAAGACTTATTATTTTCATTTTATTAAAATATAGCAACACAATAGCAGCATCATTTTATAAATTTTTACTGGAACCATTTAAAAGTCCTACTCACATAAATATACAACACCTATGTAGCATCTTTATGTTTACATTTTAAATTCTTCCCTTGATAATCTACAACGCCATTCTATTCATCAAAATTAGGAGATAATTATTGAACTATTAAATTGATCTATACAGCTACACATTATTCTCAAATTTAATCTTCAGTGAAAATCACGGATTCTCTAGGTTATTCCTCACAATGTATTACCAACAAGTACCCCTAAATTGGTAGAAATTAATCTCTTCTAATTCTTTCAGTATAACTTTTATGAATTTCAAAGCCAGGCATGGTGGTGCACACCCGCAATCCCAGCACCAGGAGGCAAAGGCAGGAGGACCACCTTGAGTTCAAGGTCAGCCTGGGCTACAGTGCGTAGGCCAGCCTGAGCTACAGAGCCCGACCCTGTCGGAAAAGAAAAGGAAAAAGAAAAATAAAGAAAAGAGGACAGGTTAACTACAACTTCCTTCCAATCTTAGAAAAATAAAATTTATAGAGGTAAAATGTGAACTCTCCTCCAAACTGACAATTTTCCAAATTAAAACACTAGCTACATATTTAAAAAACAGGCAATAGACTAAAAGCTCCTTTTAAAAATATTTTAGTAAGTAATGTTACATTAGGGCTTGGGGACAGCTCAGTGGCAGAGTGCTTGCTTAGTGTGCACAGGTCCTGGGTTTGATCTCCAGCTCCACCACCAACCCAAAAAAGGGAAAGATATTAGACATAAACTGATAATTGTAATGAGTACATTGTCAGAAATTATAAAGTTACCTTAGGCTGAAATGGAAAAAGATCTATTGGTTACTAAATCTAACCTAACTATGGACTGAAAAAAAGAAAATGCATTAGTTCTTATTTTTAAAATAATTATTATTCTTCAGGCAAAATTACCTCTATAAATAAAAGTATCCTCAGAAACTCACCCTTAAGCCCGATTAAATAGGGAAGACAGTTTTATTTTTAAAAGATTACTTTATTTATACTATACTTCTTCCAGAAATAGAATTTAGCCCTTTTAAAAAGAGCACTAACTTTTGAAATTTGAAAATAATTTAAATGATTATTACATTAATAAACATTGAGAAAATACTAAGGATAAATGTAGAGGAAACAAAAAATATTTAAACACATACAGAACACATAACCATGTGTACTACCTTTTTAGGAATGGCTCAACTCCACCCAATCAGTTATAATCAGATACTAACTTTTAAAATGAAAATAACAATGAATCACTGAAATGTTATTTAATGCATTCTTCTAAAAGGACTCATTTAATTGCTAATTCAACAAGTAAATGTGATTAACTAGGTATATGCTACACTTGTTATATAGGATAGACTGAAAAACAAAAATTTAAAAACCTACTACTACAATAACTTATAATCTTCAAATTCAAATAATTATCTTCATTTGAGGGCAGGTTTCGATCAGATTTTTTTTTATTTTAAAATAAGGGTAGCGATATATACATATGAAGACTGAGGGTCCTAAAAATTATTAATATCACAAAAGAAATTATTTTCTTGGCCAAAAAAACACTTTTGGTTATAAATACCAGTTTTTATTTCTAATTGAGCATGCCAAGTTTAAGCCTCTGACTATAAAAATAGTGAACAGACAGTAGATAATGAGCCTTTTCCAAAAACAAAATTCTGAACACAGGGAAGGTAAAAATCTCACTAGTGTTTTTTACTAATAAGCTAGTTAGATTACACGGAAAATAATAACTAAAGAGAAAACTACAGAAATTAAGAATTTATGTTTTTACACATGGGACTGACTAGCTTATGAAGGAGCATCTTATGATACTAGTTCAGTGTACATTGCTGAAAAACAGTAATAATACCAACAAAATTGTCTAAAATGCTGAAAAGCAACTACAGTTTAAGGAATAGAATATAATCTCTGTATAATCAAGCTAAAAAAGACAAGCATAGAATGTATCAAGTGTATAAGGGCTTCTCTTGGCCTTACCTCAAGTTTTCCTGACAACATCTACCTGGGATGAAAAAAGAAGAGTCTTCAATGAAAAAACAAAATACTTGAAAGAAAATAATAATAAACAAATGAAAACATAATAACTCTAAGTGAACAAACAGAAAACTGTTTTCTCTCTCTCTCTCTCTCTCTCTCTCTCTCTCTCTCTCTCTCAATCTCTCCTCTACAAACCTTAAAAAGTCTTCCTTCCCTGTAGGAAAATGTCAAATCCCACATAGTAATCCAATTTCACTTTCTCTGGATCTCCTGTATTTTTACTCATTCTCAAGCTTTTATAAATCAGCTTTTGAAGATAGTGTGATTATTTTAAAATTTAAAAGTATTGTCAGAAAAAAATAACTAGCAGCAGGAATCAAATTAAATAATTTCCAAAATTAAAAAATTTCATAGTGTCCAGACCTCAAGAAAACAAACTTCAAACAATTGTTTTATAGACACCACACAAACACGCACTCTCCATGCCAAAACAATCTCTATGCCAACTAAAACAAGAGTAGAGTGAAAACTAAGATGCTTTTTTGAAATGCATAAACAAGTATTTTCCTCTAAAATACTTAGCTTTATTAGAGAAATGGTACTAAAAATAACAAAGTTCAAACATTTGCTCTATTCTACTTACATATCATAAATAAAACAGCTGCTGATGCGAGACACACACTCCTTCGCAATCTTTCCGTGTGCACCAAGCATTCCTGTATCAGAATAAGCTGTTTACCAGCCAACTGTATGTGGCTGAATGATTAAAATGACCATCTATACTTTACATAGTAAAGCAATTTGGAAACTTTTAACGTACACAGTGACAAAAAGGAAAAAACCAAACACACAGTAATTCCGAACACACAAAGATGATTAAGCAGCTTCATTTTCAAACCAGGCTTCATTACTTGCAAAAGGGGCAACTTTTCCCATCTCCATCAAATACTTAAGTTTCAACTCTATTAACATTAAAAGACAAAGAAAACTCAAGTTGAAACCAAGTAACTAATGTGCTACTCATCTTTTAAAATCTAGGAAAGTAACTCTTCCATGAGGTAAGGCAACTGAGTAATCTGATTGTATTAGACTGCATTAAAATAATTATACTTGATTTTTAACAATATGCTAATTAAAAGTATTACCTTTTTGGAAATAATAAAGAAAAAGCTCAGAAATTCTAAGTTATAGTTTTGGGGGAAAACATCAGCAACGTTGTCACTTCACTCTTCGCATACTTTCTGCAAAACGTAAGCCTGATGATGATGGATGACCTAGATCTTAAACTCACGTAAACATATCCTTAAACAACCTCCTGTATGTATACTCTTACCCCCTTCCTTAAAGTATGATTTCTACACACTGTTTATGAGAAATTGATTGAGAGGTAATAATTAAGGCCATCCAATGTAGTCAACTAAAAGGTTTCCTTTGATTTGAGGAAAATAAGAACACATTTATTTTTCAATTATCACAGTATAAAACTGATGGTCCCAAAACTGCACTGTTTTAAACTCTAAAGTCAGTCTTGAAAACAGCACTTCCTTTTCATATTAGATGAACGAAGAAGCTCTTCTGACATACCACTTACACACTTCTCTATGGGTTTGAATAGAATATCCAACTAGATTCCATATGAATTGAGAATGACTAGCACATATAAAATTCTAGAAAACAGTATACCACATTGCAGAAGGCACTAAAGCTTCAGCTTGTGCTCCCATTGCCCATTCTGAAACCCAGTTTTTCTTTTTTTAATAAGGGCATCTTTGCCACCTACAGCTGACAAAACACACTGCAATATTCATAGTAAGGTTGGAAATGTCAAGAAAGTTAAAAAAAAAAATGCTTACTTTGTGAGTAGACCCAATGATTCTAAACACTGAATACTAATACATTATTATTAGTATTCAACACGGTTGCTCTTCCTTTTGAAAGAGAACAGTAGCATGCATTGTCAGTTGTTTTTTTAATCCACTTATTTAAGCAATTTTAATCTGTAAAACTATTTTAAAGAAAAACAGTTGTCCTAAACAGTGAGCAAAAGAAAACACAACAGTGAGAATTTAACACAATCACTGTAAATCTTGTGAAGTAAATGTTAAAACTTCTACATACTTTGCACTTACAATGGTGTGTATATATTTGCACCAATTTCAAGCACATCATCAAATTGTATATATTGAAATTTTTCTTTTAAAAAAGTAAAACAATATACAAAATTCAGTAACTAGCATTTTTTAAAGAGCCACCAATGCTTATCTCCAGTCTTTAGGGATAGTACAAATTTGGATGATTGATGTTCAATTTATTTGTAATGGTTCTTGGCAAACACTAACAAACCACATGACGAGTGTGTCAGCCACCATGGAAATGCACAGATTTTAGAAGATGAAGGGTTTGGGTAACCGTGGTATTCTCACAATGTCCATGCTTTATCTCCTTACTCAGTAACAAGATGTCCACAACATCACCTGACAACTGGTGCACCCATCTTTCTGCTCAACTAGATTTCTCCCCTGTATACATCTTGTTGAGAGGATTAAAAGCTTTGGATTTTATTCCAGCGTTGAGTGTAGAGGTGCATTAGTTGGTCCTATACTGCTTCTGTTTTGGTAGAGAGGTTTTCTTCATTTGGCTGACAATTTCCATTTTGCTGTACTTTATTTTCTTCAGTCCTTGGTGTATCTTTATCATCTACTTCTTTGCCCACACTTGAATCTGGTTCTTTATTGTGCTCCTTCTCCTACAACGAATATTAAGGTACACATTTACCATTTCTCTCAAAACTGTCTACTATGGCTCAACAATGTAACTTCATCTTTTGTGTATGAATGAAACCAGGTAATGTTCTTCTATTATATGTCCTTCTCACACTTGTCATAAAAGACTGACAATTCATGAGGACTAAATTAGAAATCAGTGAACAGAAATCCTAAGGAAGTGTACAATAAATATTGGCAACAGACGTGAAAAGGGGGAACAGATCTACTGAAAGAGTGAAAGTCAAAAATGCCATGAAAGTTGGGGATTTAGCTCAGAGGCAGAGCGCTTGCCTAGGAAGCACAAGGACCTGAGTTCAATCCCTGGCACAAAAAAAAAAAAAAAAAAAAAAAAAAGTCACAAAAAAAAAAATTAAGGGAATAAAGAAAAGTCAGTTACTATTCCCGTGGTTGTTAGGGCAGTCTTTCAGCTTGACTGGCTTTGGGTGGGTCACGGAGGCCCAGCCTTGGGGTCCGCATCTGGCTCCTTGTCCCTTCCTCTCTGGTGCTCTTCCCCTGCTCTGCTTCACCACGAACTAACTAGCTTTGCTCCACCACAAACGTTCAGCTATGATGTTTCTGCTTGGAGCCAGCCAACCATGGGCTGAAAACCACGAGCAAATTAAAGTTGTGAGCATTGGGGTGTTGTGCCCAGGAATAGGAAAACTGATGAATACAATTTCTTTTCAAAAAGACTGTTCAAGAACAGTCCATCTGGGCACAGTGATGCACGTTTGTAATCCTAGCTACTTAAGAGGGTAAGGCAGGAGGACCAAGAGTTTGAGGCCATCCTGGGAACTCAGAAAGACAACATCCTGTCTCAAAAATTAAAACTTACAAAAGGAGCAGTGGATGTAACTTTGTGGTACAGTGCTTGCCTAGAAAGTGTGAGGCCCTGAGTTCAACCCCTAGTATTAAAAAAGTAAGTCTAAATTCTGTCCTCAGCTTAAAGAGAATTAAATGAGAACAAAGAGTGCCTGGCACACACCACACATTCAACAAATGTTACTTATGTCATCCACAATGAACCTCTATACTATCAATACAAGTTCCAGAATGCCCAATTTCTGAATATAAACAAACTTTAGCAGGATAGTAAGGGAACTAATTTGTAAGTCCTTAAAATATCCAGGAAAAAGAGAACTTGGTGGAATCTGGTTTTGTTACATAACAATATTCAACAAACCTCATTTTAATTACATATTACAAAACCATGACAACACAAAGTCTTGTTAAAGTTGCTGAAACAAGTACCAAGGAAAATGGCAACAGACAAAAAGCATTTTTATAAATATATCAAGTGCGATCATTACCTACAGATTTTCAAAGGAATTTCTTATTGGTTTGCTATTTTCTGATTCTCTAAGATAAGGAATGTGACTGTTTAATTGGCTCTCATCTCTTCGAAACTTAATTTTTAAAAATTACCAAATATTTTAAAATACCAGCAACGTACAAGATGTTCTTGCCCTCATGAAGCTTTCAATTTAAAACTGCTTCTACATGGGGCATGGTGGTAAGACCTATAATCCCAGCACTTCAGGAAACTGAGGCAATCAGAGCAAACTAGAGCCCAGCCCCAGCAATTTAGCCACTTAGCAAGACCCTGTCTCAAAAATAAAAAATAAAAGAAGGGCTGGGTTCAATTCCTAGTAATGCAAACATAAATAAATAAATAAAACTGCTTCTATGTGATAAAAACAATCTCAGTGACTCAGTACCCAGGCACCACTGCTTACTTTAGCGGAAGTGCTGTTCTTCTCTATCTTCTCCTTCCCGTCTCTGTCATTACAACTCTTTCTTGTGGAAGTTGAACGCTCTCTTTCTCTTCTTTCACTGATGTGGTCCCTTTCTTTTTCTCTCTTTTTATCTTTCTTATTTCTGCTGTAAGAATGTTAATAATATGTCTGTTAATCTCTAAGAAATTAAAGACCTATGTTTTTAACAAAATACCCTTATATGAAAGGAATTTGGATCTAAAATCCCAGTAGTTTTGAAGCTGTCATCACCCACAGTTCAAGTGGAGATAAAAGAATTGTGGGCAGATAGGATGAATGAATTAAGTAAGCATCAGTTCTTCTAAAAAGGGCTCTCGTGAACAAAGACCCTAATTAAAGTGAGCCTGATGAATACTGAAGCAATTACATGTGAAATTCCTTAAATAAAAATTTATTTAAATTTTGCAAAAGAAAAAAAAATACCATTATATAACACGGGGTAGCTAAGATAATGCATTTTAAATAAGCATCCTACTAAGCTGATTTGACGAAAAATACAAAAAATAGGTCGTATAGCCCCCTACTCTACCTCTTAGCCCAGTCAGCTTTCTGAAGACACTCAAGTCATTCTGCAGCACCCATTTTATGTTCACATAAACCAAAATTTGGTACTGTCAACTTACTACTTTCGAAAGTCATCTATGCAAGATTATTTGAATAAGGACAAAAATACAACAGCAATGCTATGTAAACAGTACCATGCTGTTTAGGGAGAGACAAGAAGGAAAAGTCTTGCAGGAGTTGGGGAAGTAGCTCAACAGTACAGCACAAAGAGAGCACATATTCCTAGCACCAGACAGACAAACAAACAACAAACCCCAAGTTCATATATTTAGTACAGATGCAATTTCTTCCACATATTTTTGACCTGTATTTGGTTTAATCTGTGGATTAGTAACAGGGTACAGACCAACTGTAATTAACTTTAGACTTTGACTTTCATTATTATCAAAAAACCAAAATCAAGAAAATACAACAACCCCTGATAAGAAACTTGTTACTTATACTTTATGGTAAAGTCTTTTAAAATAAATTTCTTTAACTAAAAAATTGCAAAAAATCAACTGAAAAAACTCAAAAACAATCAATAAAGTAATGAGATTAAAAAATATACAGATATCAGTAACTTTCCTATGGACAAACCCAATGACCAATCAGGCGACATAATGAAGCAAGACCTCTACAAACTGAATAAGGAAGAAATACCTAAGAATAAATTTAGGAAATTTATATAGCCTGTACAAAAAGCAGACATTCCGGAAAAACACTAGGAATTGACTGATTAAGGAGAAGGAGGTACCACATTCCTCGACAGAAAGACTAAGCATCATAAAGCTTTATTTATTACTGTATGTGTATTAATTGTCCCTAATTCAGAAATTTAATGCAATTATAACACAAATCAACAGGCTTTTACTTCTGGAACTTAAGTAACTGACTCTTATGTTCAGATGAGAAAAAATTCATGCATGGTTAGGAGAGCTCAAAAAAAAAGTAATGAGTGGCATGGAAATAGGACAAGTCTTACCATTTTTTTTTCTTTTTTTTTTTTGGCAGTCCTGAAAATCAAACCCAGGATCTCATACATGCTAGGCAAGCACTAAATTACATACTCAGATCCCCACTATTTAAATTAGTAATTAAAAGCAAAGGGCAACAATACATGAATTGTCAGTCAAGTCAATGAAACAACGTAAAAGATTCAGATCCAGACATATACAGAAAATTTAGTATATGACAAAGCAACATTATCAAATTGTTTGAAAAACTGAGTTTCTAATAAACACTACTAGAATGACAAACACTTGGAAAAATAAAATTGGGTCCATTTACCATATTATACAAAAGGATGAAATCTAACAGGCCAAAGATTTAAATGCAAAAAAAAAAAAAAAAAAAAAAAAAAAAAAAAAAAAAAAAAAAAAAAAAAAAAAAAAAAAAAAAAAAAAAAAAAAAAAAAAAAAAAAAAAAAAAAAAAAAAAAAAAAAAAAAAAAAAAAAAAAAAAAAAAAAAAAAAAAAAAAAAAAAAAAAAAAAACAGGAAGAAATTGTATCATAATCTTGGAATGGGAAAGATTTTTCTAATTTTATAACTCAAAATATACAAATCACAAAAGGGAAAAAATTAGAAATTTTTTAAAATAAAAAATTTTTATAAATCAAGTTTCATAAATAATTTCTACAAAGAAATCACAAACTGTGAATACCTATAGTCAAATCAGTAAAGAATTATCTCCCTACTATAAAAAGAGCTGTAAAAGCCAGGTGTGGTGGTGCACACCTATGACCCCAGCACTACGGGAGACTACCTCAGGAGGATCTCAAAATTCAAGACCAGCCTGGGTGACTTAGCAAGACCTTGTCTCAAAATAAAAAGGGCAGCCAGACATGGTGGTGCATGCCTGTAACCCAGCACTTTAGAGGCTGAGGCACTGTGAGTTCAAGACCAGCTGAATTACACAGCAAGACCCTGTCTCAAAAATGAAAATATACTGTTGCAAATAGAGAGGGGTGGGTGAATGGAAGGGAGGGGAAGGGAAGAGGGGTAAAACCAAGATGTATCACGTACAGGTACAAAATAACCATGTTGGTTATGATCATTATGTATACAATGTACCAATACATGTTCTTGGTAAAAATAAAAATTAAAAAATAAATAAATAAATAACGAAAATATAAATAAATAAAAAGGGTTAGGGGCGTAGCTCAGTGTAAAGGCCTTTGGGGTGGATCCAAAAAAAGAAGAAGAAGAAAAAGAACAGCAGCTGTGGGAAAAAGAACAGCAGCTGTGGAAAACAGAAAAGGGAAAGAGAAAAAGGCAAAAAGCCTCACAGAAAAATAAGGAAAGCACACAATCACAGAAAAGGAAATACAAATGGCCTTGAAATATATGGAGATGGTCATCTTCACACACAGTAAGAGAAATACAACTAAAATTACACTGATAATGCCACTTCTCAACCTACCAAATGGACAAAAATCTGTAACTTTGATAACAATCTATTGTAGCTATTAAAAACACACCTTCTAGAGGGACAAGAGAAATAAGAAATGGAAGGAAAAAATGGAAACAAAGCTTTTGTAAATAGGGAAGGAGGAGGGGGTGAGGGGAGGGGAACGGGAAAAAAAGAAGCAACAAGGTATATCATGTACAGGTACAAATCCCCAATGATGAATGTTATCAATATGTACATAGAAAATGTACCATTAAAATAAAATTTAAAAATAAAAAATAAAAAGTAAAAAAATAAAAACACACCTTCTAACCCAACAATACCATTTCTGGAAATTTTTCTACACATATGTATGCTACAAAGCAATGTTAAGTCCAAAGCTATTCATTACAGAATTACATAATTTGTATTAGGAAAATTGAGAAAGCCCAGTACACCACAGGCAGATCAAATAAACCAAGGTACTGCCAAACAATCAAAGTCCATGCAATTAGAGAGAGGAATATGTATATTCAACAATATGGAAAGAGTTCCTGGTAGTTAAGCAATGTAAGTGTACAGAAGTATACATTTTATGCTTCGTATATGAAAAATAAAAGACATGTTCTCATTTTGTATCTGTATACAAAACTGGAACAATACACAGAAAAATGTGGCAATGTCACCACTTAAAGGAACAGAGTAGATGAACACATGGGTGAGAGACAACACATAACTTTTTAGATCAGTTTCTGCAGGATACAAAGGTTATTAATCAAAATACAAAATTTGCAGAAGATAATTTTTAAAAAATGTTTATTTCCTGCTTCCTCTTTAGTTTTAGAACATGCCCCCTAAAACTAACCTCCTAGGGGATGGAGACCTGGAAGATTTCCTTTTTATAGCTTTTGACGTTCTTGGTGACCTGGAAGAACTCCTGCTTCTCCTCCTGCGCCTATCCCTGAAAGCCAAAAATAGGTCACTGAGTAACAACTGAAATAATGAGCAATTCAAAAATACAAAAGTAAAGGGTTTTTGATACTCTCATGTGAGCAGTGCTCCTCAGAGGCCAGTTTATTTTATTGTATTTACTTAGTGAATTTTACTGTATTTCTTTCTTTTTTTGCAGTGCTGGGAATGAACTGTGGGCCTGTGCATGCCAGCCAAACACTGTGCCACTGAGCTACATCTCCAGCCCCCATATTATTTTGAGCAGAAAAAATATTAATGATGTTTCAGATTCTCTGTTATGTTCTTCTGTCGCATCTGTAACACATTTTGCCTATCGGAAGATTCTCTGTCCTGTATCTAGCTCCCTGCTGCCCCGCTGTGGATAATTTTGTAACAAACACACTCTTCTAGAATTGAAAGGTAAGTCGGTTTACAAAATGAGAACTATCTAAGCCCAAGTATCTTAGAATGTCTCCAAAAAGACATTTACATCAGTATCATAGATAAATTACTTTTCCCTCCAACCTATCATTTTATTATTGTTCTGTTAAATTAAAATTGCACAAGCTACATAGATATAAAATAGTTAAAATCTAGGATTTAAATATGGCAAAATAGATCAACAGTGTATATTATTAAAAACTTGTGCTAAACCCATTGGCAAATGATGCATACTGTAAATTACTTCTTTTTTATTTGTGGTCAACTCAGAAACAATAAACCTTACCATGTCTATAATTCAAGTGATGTGATGTAAGGATATACACATTAAATGATTAATGTATCCAATAACCTCTCATAAGGCACTCAGATAATCAGTGACCACACAGTAGCTGAAACAAATCAATCCTCTCAATTTCAAGTTCTCCTTACCATCTCTTATTTTTCATTTCTAAAATTAAAAAATAAATACTAGTAGTATATACGATAGATGTTCAAAAAGACCAAAAAAGCTCAAGAGCTTTGAGAACACAAATATTATTCAACCTGAGTCTGTTTATTCAACTGGAAAACAAAGATAATAACTAAAGTCTTAAGGGTGTTGTTACAAGGCTACGGCATAATACCTTAAGTACTAAGCACAGAATATGGCGCAAAACAGAAACTCAATAAATATTCCCCTCCTTTCTTTTTTTTTTTCCCAGTGCTGAGACCCAAACCCAGGGCCTCGCATGGAGCTACACTCCTAGCTCTCTTCTGTTTTGTGGACTCGACTTTACTGGTAATAACTTAAGCACTGAAAATTTTTTGAAATATCAAAATGTTCTTTAATAATATAGGTTAGGCAACACCCCCACCCCCGTAAAAAAGGGAACTGAAGCATCTGGTGCTGTGAAGGATAATGTTTAAATAGTCACATAAACAAAAAGGCACATATGACACAATCAGTAAAATCACTTTTCGGTAAAGACATAGTCACAGGTTATACTGATAACCGTACAAAAGAGGTAAAAGTTTTTCAATTTTTGGTTCAATGTACTGAAATGTGACAGTAATCTATTTATTTTAAACCCCATTATAACAAACTACTGCTTTCAACTTTGTGGTTCTGAAGCAGTGTTATAAAAGCAGATACTAAACACTGGTTAGAGAATTCTCAAACTGAATTTCTAACAAGAAGGAAAAGGGTCCACTACACTTATATTAAAGTACGGAGCAGATGGACATTTCTTCTAAGCTTCGGTTTCCTCATATTTTTAAAACACCGGTAACAACAATCTTCTCACAAACTTGTGAGGGCTAAATAAGGTGAGATGTAAAAGTCTGCCATTTATATTTTATTATCTCTTGATATTTGTCAAAGACTAGTATTAAGAATGTACACTCAAACTCACAAATTTTAAAAACAGGAAAAATATTTTTTGCTATGAAAAATTATTTTTGCTAAAATATATATTTTTAAATTTTAAGATACACTTTGATGCATGTGAGAAACTTTATTCATACTTGTGGTATATGGAATATGGTATGTGGCTTTAGATAACCCTGAAGAAGGCTCTCATTTTGCAACTGTTACTATGGTAACCTGCTGCCACCTGGTGGCAGTGTACCCACTACTATATGGAGAGAAGAGTCCTAAGGGGAAAAAAAAAATCTAACATTTCACAAAGGACAATCAAAATCTAAATGTTTGGCTTTGGATAGTTTGGGTTTTTTTGTTTTGTTTTCTTTAGCTTTCAGACAGGTTCTCGCTATGTAGGCCAGGCTGGCCTACATACTCATGGCAATCCTCCCGACTCAGCCTCCCAAGAGCTGGGATTATAGGCATGCACCACCATGCCCAGCTCAAAATGTAAAAGTCATGTATTCAACAGAGAGGTAAAAATCAACATGGACGACAGAAAAGATTGACACTGCAATTTCACAAACTATTTTGCATGTTAAAATTTGCTACAGTATGGTTGGGGATTTAGCTCAGTGGTAGAGCACTTGCCTAGCAAGCTCACGGCCCCAAGTTTGATCCCCAGCACCAAAAGAAGCCTGCCACACTATTCCAAAGAAATATAGACATCTAAGAGGTCAATTAAAAATAATATATATATATGCAAACGTGTATGTATGTATATATGTGCATATACATATATGTGAAGTCAACTATATATATATATATATATGTATGTACACATAAATGTAGATGTACACACAGTTTTTATTTATTTATTTATTTATTTTTGTGGTGCCGGGGATCGAACTCAGGCCCTTGTGCTTGCAAGGCAAGCACTCTAATCACTGAGCTAAATCCCAAGCCCCACGCACAGTTTTAAAATACCTTCCCCTGACATTCACCCTGCAAGCAGAAAAAAATCTTAATAATAATAAATTAGCCAGGGCTAAGAGTGCATTATGAAGGACAGCTAGAACTTTCCAAATAATTTTGTCCAAATATCTCCCCCTCCTCCTCACAGCTTCAATACTGTAGCAGTCCCTCAGCTAGAGAAATACTTACCCATCAGGGAGGGGAAAATGTTCCAGTATTACTATACGGGTTCAACGTGAATAAAATCAACTCTTCTCCCTTAGTTAAAACTTTGTACTTTCATTTGTCATCATTAAACCTCTTGGTTAAAAAAATTTTTTAAAGCATTAGCAAACCTGCTGGAACTACGCGATCTCCTTGATGCATTGTAACTTCTGGGTGGTGTTCTGGACTTTTTGTCCTTCTTTCTTTTTTCATCTATCTCTTTGGATCTGTCCTTTTCTCGTTCCTTTTCTTTGTCCTGTTCCTTTTCCTTCTCTTTGTCTCGCTCCTTTTCATGCTCTTTGTCCCGCTCTCTCTCTCTGTCCTTTTCCCGGTCCTTTTCTCGTTCTTTGTCCCGGTCTTTGTTTTTTCCCCGTTCCTTTTCTTTTTCGCGTTCCTTTTCCCTCTCTCTCTCTTTCTCCCTTTCCTTTTCTCTATCTTTCTCTTTCACTCTGTCCTTTTCCTTGATCTTTTCCCGAGTATCTTTTCTCTTGTCCCTTGAAAAACAAACAAAAATAAATTCATAACTAAAGTAACTTTCCCCCGTAAAGGAACTCCCTCTTTCTTCAGCAATTAGCGACAGAAAATAATTTACAATGGCTATAGACACTATATATCAATTTCTATGTAACGCCAGTGCGCATGAAGTTGCTCAGCTGAGCTGAGTAGTTTGGAAACCTGAGTCATACTGACCATCAGATTCAAATCAGTGGCACTCAATAGTAATCCTACATTACTAAAACAATCAGAAAGAAATTTTATTTCTCATTAAAAACCTAAACCACAAAAGAAAAATCAGTAACAAAACTAATGACAGAATTATTCGTAATTTCTGTAAAACTCACCGTGAACGTGAACGACTCCTTGATTTCCGTCTCTCTCTTGATTTAGAGCGTTTTTTATGTGGGCTCTTAGATCTACGTCTGTCCTTCTGTCTTGAACGTGATCTATTATGGGATCTACTCCTGAAGGAAAACAAATTGTTAGAAAATCAAAACCTATTCTTAGAATTTCAATTATAAAAAACTGAACACCTCTTTTAAGGGAACTTAAAAGTGTATCCCAACAGTATTACCAACATTTTAAAATTTTCCCTTACATAATGAGTTGGTTAGATTACCAGATATTAAGTTTACTGATTGGAAACTTTACCATATAGTTCATCTAGAACACAAAACAGAAAGAACAGATATTTTATCTAGAACACAAATGACAGTTATTTCCTAAGTCACAATTAGGATGAGAAAAAAAAATTAGTATGCCTCAAATTATTATAGAAAATATTTCCCACAGCCTAAGTTTTCAGTGCCATAAATTGTCTTTAACCCTGATATGTTTGTAAGCTAGTTTTGACTCATCCTGATAGGTAGTAGTGGTTACATGGTTCAAAGTAATTCCCTTTGTATTTCCCGAGACAGAGTTTCGCCGTGTAGTTCAGGCTGGCCTGGAACTCATTATGTGCCCAGGTTAGACTCAAACTGGCGGCAATCCTCCCACCTCAGCCTCCCAAGTACTGGGATTACAGGCGTGCACCACCACGCCTGGCTGATTCAAAGTAACTTATAGAAATGGCTGTAGTACTGTTTGTCGTAACAAACATCAAGAATGATGGATAAGGACGTGCTTAAAGACAGTGCTGGTGTGACAGGAAAATAAAAATCATCACCCATGAGGTAAAACTACATATAACCAAATACTAGATTTGCAAAGCCTTGATTTTGTAGCACTAGCTATAATCATAGCTATTGAAAGAACACTTTATTTAAATTCTTTGAATGAGTGGTTTCTTTTTAACTTTATTTAAATTCTTCCAGGAAAAACAACTGTCATCTCAATTCTGAATAGCCCCCCGCCTTTCCCAACTGATGAAATGGATTTTTTTGGTGTGATTTTTTTTCTCATAATGAAGCATCCCAGGCACTATTTATTAAAATATAACGAAGCAGATGCACACAACTTAAATTTAACTAAGGGTTTAGACTCACTACCAACTTTGAGTAGAACAAGCCAGCTCTGCCACCCACTAGTTCTGAGGGCTCTGGCTAGTCACTAACCTCTCAAAGTCTGTTTTATCATGTATAAAGTGGCGAAAGAATCACACCTACATCTCCTACATCTATCGTGAGAATTAAATTACATGATGTATGTAAAATCGTCTTGCAGTCTCTGGTACAGAGAAAATGCTTAAACTCTTGATTCTAGGTATCATCACTGTCATCATCACCATCATCAAAATTTAACACAAATATAAACTTTAAATTATACCTTTTTTCAGAGGAAGTCTAATGAACTTCCACAACTATGATTTAAATAAGTACAACTCATCTTGATGGTCATTATTTCAACAAACTAAATTAGAATAAATATCTACAAAATAAATACACAGTTAAATGACCATACTTGTGGTATGCTATGAAACCAAAAACACCCCCATATAATACTCAACGCCCTGTACAGGGGAGCTGAACCCAGGATCTTCACACTGAACTATATCCCCAGTCCCTTGTCAATGTTTTTATTTTAAGACAGGATCTAACTAAGTTGCTCAGGCTGGCCTTGAACTTCGATAGTCTTACATCGATCTCCCAGAGTACTGGGATTACAGCATACCTACCTTGAAATCTTATTTTAAAATACATTTTTCAGTTAGTCAAAATTTGTTCTAAATCCCCAGCCCCAACCTAATAGCTAATTTTCAACTGCTCATCTATTATATGGCTTTAAAAATATTTGTCTGAAGCCAGGTGTGGTGGTACATACCTGTAATCGCAGCACTCAGGAGGATCTGCTGCAAGTTCAAGGCCAGCCTGGACTACACAGAGTTCAAGGGCAGCCTGAACTGTATAGCAAAGCCATGCCTCAAAAAACAAAACAAAAAACCCACCAAAAAAAAACCAAACAAACATATATACATATATATAAACAAATGTATGTATATACCTTTATACCACATTTTTAATACAAGAAAATAATTCAGAGTTTGTTCAAATCTTTATCACTTAGTCTGAGAAATGTGAAGGTCAAGTAGTAGATAGTAAGGCAAAACTACAAAATTTAGAACATTTTTAGTCCGTTTATAGGTATTCACATAGGGTAATCTTTCCAAGTGCCTTTGCTTTTTTTTTTTTCCCTAGGTGTCAGGAACCAAACTCAGGGCCTTGCACTTGCTAGGCAAGCACCTGACCACTGAGCTAAATCCCCAACCCCAGTGTCTTTGCTATTATGTGCTTAGTAAAATAAAAAGGCTTAATTTAAGATTTCTAATTTGCCCTACTAAAAACATACACAATTCTTTTGTTTTTCTCAAAGCAGCGCTTTCCAACATAATAAAGAAACTTTCTTTAAAAAAATTAAGCATAGCCCTAATAAATGAGCCAATAATAATAAAAAGCCAAAAAAAAAAAAAGCAGTGATTATTTGGCTTCCTACCTTACCCTGTAGGTCTCAAGAGTTCAAAAGTCACTGCTCAAGAGTAATTATTATGTGTGAATTCTGACAGTAAATATTTCATGTCTCTACCTCACCCACAAGTAGTTTTCTGATTAAGAATGCTAAAAGCAGTGAAGAATAGGTCTAATCCAAGCAACAGTAAAGATGTTATTAACAGTTCTGCATTTTTAATAATTTGAAAAATTGTATTTTTAAATTAAACTGTAAATACATAGCAACTTACCATCACGTTGCTTCAAAGTTCATTTGTAAATCAGTTGTTTTCCATTAAAACATTATAAAATGTCTTATACTCCCCATGCTAGTCTGTAAAGGTTACTTACCTTAAAATTATAACTACAGTATTGCCCACCATTTCTAAGACTCTTTTATGAATAAAAAATGTACCAAAATTTGGACAAAGTAGAAACGCATTTCCTAAGTACAAGACAAAGTCACAGGAAATCCCTTCTTCCCTTTTACCGTAAGAGGAAGAAGGAACAGAAAAAGGAGAGGAGGAGCTTGTGGGGGAGGGGGCTGGCTCTTGTTCATCTTTTTAAACTGACACGTATTATATAATAATTGTACATATTTGTGGGGTATATACAGTGTGATTATTCGATACATGAATATGACATGTAGTGATAAATCAGAATAAGCATTTCCATCTCCTTCAAAATTTACCATTTCTTTATGCTGGGAATCCCTGAACTCTTCTCTTTTGGTTCTTTGTAAAATATATAATAAATCACTGTAAACTGTAGTCCTCTATCTGTGCTGTGGAACACGAAAACTTATTCCTATCACTTAACTGTTATTTTGGTACCCATTATCCAACCACCCTCCACTTCTCCCCCAACTGACCAGAACACTACTTTAATGACAGCAAATTCTCAAATTTCCTCACGTGGTAGTTGTCTTTTCACTCCTAGGGAAACAAACTTTGGAAGCGTCTGGCGATAGGGAAAAGCAGAAGAGGGTAGGCCCAAGTGCAAGGGCTCCTGGTAAGCCTAATAGGTAGGAGCAAGACCCAAGAATACCAGCTCCCATTGGCAGGAGAGGGAAAGCCAAGAAAGGCCCATTACCCCTCCCTGAATCTTGGGGGAGAGAAGGGCTTATGGTCAAAATCCTTAAGTCAAATGTTTATCATTTTCTTTTTCCTCCTTTAAAGAGAAGTCATCCTCTTTTGTATTTGCTGATGAACTCTATAAAGGCTATGTGTTTCTACATGTAAGTATAACAAAAGTAGACTGTGTTGACCAAAAACAAAACAAAACAAAAACCTCAGGGGCATACACACCAAGACCTACTAATTTCTAATGCTACATACACAGATCTACAACATGAAAGTATTTTCATGACCATCAAGAACAATAACTAATAAATTTCAATATAGACTGAATAACAACACCCCCTGGAGGAAGAATATACCCACAGATACAGTAATTAAAAACCTTAAAATGGGAGGTAGACAAAATATCTGTTGTAATTTCAAAAAGCACATTAAAGCTTCACATAGATTATCAAGGAAACGATGTTAATCAGCAAGTTTTAGTTTTTCCAGCCTTGGAGCCTGACTTTCTCTTATAATAAACCCCTAAAAACAAGTTTCAGGGCATTGGTCCTTTTTTTCCTCAAAGAACTTAACTATTCTTAACAAAATTTTGTATTTCCTTGATCTCCTTCACCCAGACCACGCCCTGTCAACATATGGAAATGCACACAGTCCAGTACCCAGTGCTGCTCTGATCTGCTTCCTTTCTCTAACTCCGACTCCTGCTGTACTGCTTTATATTCCTTTACATCAAACAAGCTGCGTTCACTTGATTCTGAATTGCCTTACTATAAGGCCTTAGACACAATGAAACAATATGCCAAAGGAGATTGTGCAAACTAGTAATAGACAAGTATATACCCGTAAATAGCTAGAAGTACAGTTTACTAGAATCAAAGAAAGAACATCGTGGTAGTTTGTTTCATTCCATGAAATCTTGATCATCACAGAAAACCAAACCAAACTGAGCTTGCTAGTGAGGCTCAATTTCCTTCCCCATAAACTATCCTTCTCTAACCCCCCACAACATGCACACATGCACACTTTTCCCTCCCTTATCAAGACAAGAGTGACGTAACATGCAATCAGAATCCACTGTATACCCTCTCGAAACCCCCTCCTATGCTAAAGACAGCAGAAGACAGGATTCTTAAGGTACTTCCAAACAAGCCAGTATGCTTGACACTGAGGTCTCCTCTGCACCAACCACAAAACAATGAAAGATAAAAGAGAAAATTAAAAAGCTATATCTATGATCAAAAATAGGATAAACACAAGAGAAACAGAGCTTAAACACAGGACAATGCCGTTGCTGAGGTTCCATGTTACTGCATGGTTTCAGGTACAAAGGTGGGCAGAGGCGGCTCTTATCACCAGAGTACCAAGGACTCGAAGTACTGCACTTGACACACGGTCCTGGAGAAAGAAAACTGCTTGGAACCATATCTGAGATGGTACTCCCCAGACCTGAAGTGGACTAGGAGAGAAAAAGTAAAAAACGCTGCAACCTGAACGACATTTTCAGCATAGCCATGAAATACATTCCCTCTTTTTAATACGAAGAATGAAAAGTTTTTGCCATTTCCATGTAAAGACTAGTTTCCTATTAGAAAAATCAACACAGCATCCTTTTTACTTTTTCTGGTACTCGGGAGCAAATCCAGCATGTCACACATGCTAGGCAAGCACTCTACCACTAAGCCACATCCCCAGCCCAGGAATAGAGCATCTTGGAAGGAAGCAGAGCATCTTAGATGGAAAACCAACTTCTGAAACTCAAAATTAGTTGAAATATTACTCATTATTAAATGAAATTTCATTCTAACTACAGTATTATAATCAAAGCAGTTTCTAAAGGTAACTACACTTCCAGATGAACGCAATGAAATTTCCAACTTGATATGTTAACAAAAATTTATAAATTCTTAAATACAAAGTTGAAAAACATGTAAAATGTGATAGTAGAAAGTCTCACCTGTGTTTTGACTGTGATCTTTTCCTTCTAGAATGAGATTTTGAGCTAGACCTGGACTTTGAGCGAGTGTGGGAACGAGATCGACCGCCTTTTCTTTCATTGCTCTTTCCAGACTCTGGGAGGAAAAAACCACTTTGCAGTGTAAGCTCAGAACAATTAAAGATCCCAGTTAATAATTAGGCACAAGTGCAATGTACCACACATAGTGCAAGGGGCCTACTCTCTGTACATCCTCCGCCTGTGCAATTATCCTTCAGAAACATCCAAGAAAGTCATTGCATAAACTCGTGGAGTGCAGCCACCCTGCAGCAGTACATATAAACCACATGATTATAAACAGCTGTTCGGAATATTTTGTTGCTGCCATAATGTACGATTAAAACATGTCTGTAATTCCTATGACAGTGATTTTACGTTCTTCCTCTATTTATCCTGCTGGAATTGAAGCTTAAATTCTGAGTGTTAATTTCAAAAATCCAATGGTTTATTTAGTAACACAAAAGTTTGAGTAAGTGTTCCTTTACCTTGTTAAAACAGAGTATCTATATTTATCACAGTTCTTTTCTAGCTTTAAAATTAAAACTTCAAGGAAGTAAGCCTGCTTGACTGCAACAGCTTAAATATATTTTCACTTTTTAGCCTTGCAATAACACTTATACTTTGATTTCAGCAAATTAGTCTGAACACTAATTTATAAAGAGCTAATTAACTCAGGCTAATGTGCCTCAATTCAGCATTATGGGAAAGGACCGATATGTGCTAAGTCATTCTTTGACCAAGCCACTTACTATTTCTTGAATTTCAGTCTTCTTATTGGTAGAACAAAGGTACTGACCAATATAATTTCTAAAATTCCTTCCAGTTCTAAGATTCTGTGACCTTTAAACTATGCCTATATAACAACACTGTGCCCTTACCTGGTTCAATAGCTGCTGAGATAAAGGACTGAGCCTCTCGTACTCGCTTCATTACTTCTTCTAATTCTTTAGCTGCAGCCTGAGGTGTCATCTCAGGGGGTTTTACTATTGCATTGTTGGAGTGATTTATTCTAAATTAAAAATATTAGCATATCACAAATATACACCATATTTTATAAAACATGAAACACTTAAATGTTTATATGATACATATTTAAAATCTGAGGCAACTCATAAGCACATTAATACAGCTAAATATATAAACAATCTCAAAACCACAATGTCATTCCCACCTCCCATCATCTCTTACTAAAAAAGTGAAAAGAAAAAAGAAAAGCCAAACTCTCATCAACTTCTTTGAGTAGCACAAATAGACCAGAGCAAGTGTCCACACAGCTTAAAATTATGATAAATTGTAACGCTGATACCAATATTAAAATGAATCCTTTTTAACATTAGAGTATAAGATTTTGTTGTTAATTTGTGCACCCTGGCAGGATGTAGAAGGAAAGCTCTATATTATGTGCACTGTTTTAATCAGCTCTGTCCCGTGCCTTAGACAGAGCTCTGAATGAGGGAGGGCTATGATAAAACTTCCACCACTAGGCAGCAGTAGCTTCTCCAAGGCACACGTATGGATCTGCTGTGTCTTGCCTTAGCCACTCCACAACGAAGAAACGCACCCACTAAGGACAGTTATTCATCCTTTAACAGCAAAACACTGATCAAATTGTGCAACTAAAACAATCACCTACAAAAAAGATAAAACTATGTCTGCCTTAATCTGCATGAAACAGAACTTCTGGTCTTGCGTATCTGAAAGACTACATCAATTTTTTACAAAGAAGGATATGAACAAATCTTACAGGTCAAAATATCTGGTTTAAGACATTTCAGGGCACTTATTTTCTTCCTGGGATTTGAATTTAACAAAATTCTTATTATTGAAAGTAATGTAGTTCAATCTACCCATTAAGTTGCCCACAAATCTAGCATCATATTATAAAACCAATCCATATTAAAGTTTATAGAAAAACACCTAACACTATTATGTACGTCATATAATGTTACTAGTATCTCAGACCTTCAAAAAAGAAAAGATGAATGTCCTCAAATACAACTGTAAGAAATTTAAAAGCTAAAACAGCATGTGCTTCATTTATATACTTAACAGTCTTCCTTTCCACAAACTGCCAATTACTATTAAAAAGAAAAAAAAGGCCTTAATTCATCAAATATACTTTAAATTTTTTTCAAAATCATTAAAATTTCTTTGTTTAGGATTTCTTACTTCAGTGGCCTGTCTCCAAACATAACTCCATTAAAAGCAAGGGCCCTTGGTACAGAATTTTGGTCTGCAAATTCCACAAAAGCAAACCGAGTTGGCTGAGTCTCATCACCTGCCATCCGCACAAACTTCACTTCTCCAACTTGTTTAAAAAATTCAAGTAGTTGATCAGCTGTGGTCGTCTGAGGAAACCAAGTTGATACTTTTAATAGTGTATTCTTTTTTAAAAAAAATCAAGTATATATTACTTTATCAACCAATATGAGTTTTAAGAAGAGAAAAAGAGTTAAAGAGGTACTGCAACTTGGTTTCTTCTTTAATTTAGTTACCTGGGAATTCAAATTTCCAACATAGACTGTTCTCCTAATTTCATCAATTTTGGAAGGATCTACATTTCCCATAAGTGGTGGTTGTGGTATCTCTCCAAGTGTCGCAATGTTGGGATCTAGTGCTGCGGCTGGTATAGCTCCCAAACTGCTAAGTGAAACACCAAGCTATAAGGGCAAAAAAACACACAAAAGCATAATATCTTCTGTTAATATCCAAAACTACCATTCTCTAATCTTGAAAAAATGGATCACCTCCAACAAGAATGAAAGACTAAGGACTGCTACCTTTAAAGCCATGTATACTTCTGAATTATTAAGAGTGAGGTCCCATTAGTTTTCAGACTCTCATTCAAAGTAATTACTTTCTACAATATTTCCATAAACAGTACTACTGGATACTCAACCACTGTCCCAGGGAAGATACAAGGTTACCTTCCTGGGAGCCTCTGGTCACAATATTTTCATCAACCACTAAATACATAACTTTTTCTTTCATGTGTTTCTGTGTGAAGGCACCTTATTTAACATGTGCTCATGATTCATTAACATTTAACTCAGGGTCCACAACATTATAACTCAGATAATCTGGTCATCTACACACACATTTGTGTTCCTAAAGCACATCACAGACTACCTGCACTTTTCTTTAGCATAAGTGTGGGGGCTTGTCCACAAGCAAAATGCACAAAATTTGAAAAGAAATGTGGCACTAAGCAGACCACAAAAGTATGCTGGCTTTACAGTACAAGTACCAAAACAAGAAGGCAACGAGTCACTTTGTTTGACTTCAGTAGAAATGGGCACAATTAGCAACTCAAATTTTTTATCACACATGTATTTCTGTAAATGGCCACAACGTACTAGAAAGTATTGTAAAATATTGCAAATTTAGGGTTTCAGTAAATTTTTATTTAGTAAGTGGATTCATAAATACAGAATTCAAAAATAATGAGACTCAACTGTAGCTTGGTCATTCAAAAACACCCATTTTGTGAGTTCCTAATCAATAAATTATCACAGCATATCATTTTGCTGAGTTTCTAACTTAATCCTCAGGAAACCTTAAAACAGAGACAAAGTTTACCTAAGAAATATCTAAAATAGTAAGTTCTTACTTATGCTATGGTAGGAAAAGAAAAAAACTTTTGATCTTTCCAGAACATTACTAAATTCAGCTAGTTCACACAGCAAAGAACATGTTGTTTTTGGAAATACTGAGGACTGAACCCAGGGCCTCCACACTGAGCTACACTCCCAGCTCTTTCTTTATTTTTAAATTTGAAACAAGGTCTTGCTAAGTCACATAGCTGTGACTGGAACTTATGACCTCCTGGCTCAGCCTCCAGCCACGCACAGCAACAAAATGGTACTTTCAGTATGAACTTGAATGGAAACAGAAAATCCAGAGTGTGAAAATGGGAACATTTTTCAAACAAAAAGATTTTTCAAAGAAAAAAAGAAACACAACTGCCTTCGTTTCCACTTACACTATTCCATAAAATTTTGACCACAAATATGCTGTGTACTAAGATTTAACAACTGTTAAGTAATGGCACTCCCCAAAGGTGAAAACATAGTTTATAAAACCAATGACAGCATCTGGTCTGATCTCTTAAAAACATGCCAGATCATGTTTATACTCTTAAAATTCTTCATGGCTTCTAATTACCTTAAGATAGTCAAATACCTTTTTATAATCTAAAAAGCCCTACATAATCAATGCCTTATCCAACCCTTCAATCTTAGATATCTACTACCTTCCCTTCACTCACTATGTTTCAACCACCCTGACCCGCACTGTTTTTTAAACAGAAAAGTTCAATTAAAAAGTGCTGCCTGACAGGCATAGTAGCACACACCTGTAATCCCAGAACTTGGGAGGCTGAGGCAGGAGGATTGCTGTGAGTTCAAGGCCAGCCTGGGCTACATATTGAGATACTGTCTCAAAACATAAAACAAACAAGCAAACAAACAAAACAAAAAACCAGAAGCATTGCCACCATGGGCCACAATGCACGTTTCCAGGATAATGTATGTAAAAACTAAAAAGAACTGAAAGTTCATACTTCAAAGTTTCAGAAACAACTCTTACAATTTCAATACACTAACTATAATTACAAAGTTTATTAGTTTACTCCGCATTCAACACCACAAATCTAGATTCAACTTCTAATTAAGGTAAGCTTTATTATTCTGTTTTAGGTTTGTTTTTGATGAAAAATGGCCCTTCTTTTAAAATGAAAAAGACCAGAATCTTTTACACAAAAACCAAGAACTAAGTAAAGGCAGTATCTTTTTAAAAATCTTACTTGGAAATCACAAAAGAGGAATTAGTTACTAAGATTCTCCAATTCTTTGTGCTGTGAGTTCTCAAATTTAAATGAATCCCTACTTACTTCAGCAGTAATTATAAAAGGTAGTTTAAATCAGGGACAATATGGGGGAAAAGATTTTAAGTGGAGATTCTGAAACCTTTCCATTAAAAAAAAAAAAAACCAGATCTGAAGTGGAAATAGTTTTCTAAGCTGTTCATTCAACTGATTACATAGTTCAGTGTTTCTGCCTTTCCTAAGAGGTACCGCCTTAAGAATAGTACTTACTGTAGTCAAGGGATTTGGGGTTGGTATGGGAAGCAATCCTGCACCAGGCATCAGACTTGTCATGGTTGGAGCAGGAGCCAATAAAGAGAGGGCTTTGGACTCCTCTGGGATTTTACCTGCAGAGGCAAGTTCCAAACATTATGGAAAGCAGAAACACCACACCAACTTTACACTATTTTACAACTACCCTTGCACTTAAAAAATAAATAATAATACATGAATCTATCAGATCTGCATAAAGAAATAAATAAGAATTTAAGTCTTTCCTTTTAGCCTACTCTACTAGGAAAAATAAAAGTGAGCAAAACTTCAAAGACTAATAATCTCATTAATGGAATATTATTTTAAAAACTGAATAATGTAGACAATTATTTAACACTTTGAGCTATGGGTCACCTGTACTGGAAACTTAATGTTCATGAACCAAACGATATCAAGCATGGACGCTTTCCCAGGACGGTGTTTTCGCGGTGATCGAAAGTTGTGTTACACATGACAACCGTTCGTGTTGGCTGCATCACTAATAGCACACAGAACATCAGATACAGAAAAGAAGAACATTTTTTAAAGTTTAATCCCCAGAAATGGCAAATAACCAAATTAGTCAAAAAAAAAGAAAAAGAAAAAACAAATATGTGCGAATTGAAATTTGTTCCTTAATGAGTGTCCCTATCCCATTGCTGAAACTACCTACTTGTGATGCAAACAATTTTGATAACCCTTTAATAGATTTCATTCAATTTCAAATAAACAGAAGAAAACAAAATCTACTTCATATTTAATTTCACATCTTCAATTTAAAAGGAAATCTATACCCACTCAGTTAATAAGGCATCTCACCAATATAAGTGATGCCTAAAGAATATGCCTTTGGAAATTACTAAAAAATTGTAAGAAAAACAAAAAGTTCCCTGGTTTCTGAGAACTTCTTAAGATACTTTTAGAACCAATTTACATATACTTATCTGAAGGAGAAGTGGTTAATTCTTCATTGTCTTGCTTATAAACATTTTAACTGTCTAAAAACAGTAACACTAAAATAATCTTCGAAACCAAAAAAATGCCTACAACCTAAAAAATGAAACAAGCACAAGAGTTGCCATGTTTAATTGTTGAATTTTTGTCAAATAATTCTGATAGACTACAACTTCCATATTTTTCCTTATATTTTGAACAAAATAAAGTGTCTTAAACTGCAGGTATATTTATAATAACTACTCATCTTCTAGCTGGCTATGCACTTTCTATTATGAACTTGTCAGAAGTGTTTTAAGACAGTGTACAAAATCCCACTAAGCTGAAATATATGTATTAAATTTTCAAGAGCACCATGTCTGGTTTCAGTGGTAAAAATCTAAAACAACCAGATGTGCAAAGATAAACCCCTAAACAATATTATCTGACTATATTTCTAAACATGGATAAAAATTTAAAAATTTGTTTTAAGTAACGGTTATGTCTTATCTACAGGAACAGAATAAAAATTACGTTAGCTTTAGCAAGTACCTATTTTCTAACTTTGCAGCATCTAAGCTTACATCATTTTAACTAATTTCAAAAACAAAGTTATTTCAATCTAAAGTCTGGAGAACAGATTTCTTAACATGCACAAAGATAAACAAAAGATAGGGTGACCTCAATGAAGACACTGAATAACAATTATCTATTTTTATATGTATTAGTTACTAGTATTAACATGTATTTATATATACTCAGGTACTGTATTATTTATATTGATATCACACTCATTTCATCTATTATTAACAGGTATTATTTTTTAGAGTTCTGTAAAACTTGAACACCCTCGATCAACCAACCAGTCCTGAGGTGCAAACCCTATGCTTCAACACTCTAATTTATACCCCTAAAGAAACAAGAGTGCTAATCTAGCAGAGATGTGTGAAATTTAGTATTACTTGCCAATTAACAAGCAAAACTATCGTAAAGACAGTGTAGAAAGACTCCATCAGTGAAATGGGTTTTTTACATGGGCTAAAAGTTGATTACTTAGTATTATGAAAGTCTCACTTTTGGATTATTGGTAGGTCGTCATGTTCTCACTGTCTTTCATGATAGTAATAAGCTGCTGCAAATCTGTAACTCTAACTGTAAGTACAATAATATTTGTTTTATTCTAGTAACTTGAGAAAAAAATTTCCATTTCTTAATTTTCAAAACAAAATTCTATCAAGTTTATCTTCTAAATAGTACCAGATTATGTAAAAGTATAAAACAAATACTTATTTAGCATTTTTCCCAAGCTGTGCTCCTCAAAGACAACTGAGAGGAAAAACAGCATCTCTCGCATTATCGAAGTATAACCTCTGAAGCCACTTATAAACTAGTAATCTCTGAAGAACTTTCAACTAAAAAAACTCAAGCAAACAGAAAAATACACATGCAAATAATTAACAGTATCTCAAATATCCATTCCCCACATAGGCAACAAAGTCTTAAGACAAGGAAATAAGCTGTATAATAACCACCATAAAGAAAGACCCTCCTCCCCTAACCCCAAATAATTGTAAGAAATTTACTTATTTTCCTTGATGACTTTGTATGCCTAGAATTCTACAGGAAGTATGAAAATTAAAAGCCATCAGTTGGTTTTTATGAGAGATGTAGACTTGGGAAAAAAAACCTACAAAAATGTTGCACTGAGATCAGAAAATCTTCCTAAGTTTTTTGTGTTTTAATGTTTCAAGAACAAAATGTACCTGATCAAAGCTTCGAAACACCATATTCTAGCTTACTGCATGAAAATTTATCTTAAGGTTGAGCTGTTAATCATCTCCCGATATAATCTGCAACACGTTATGAACCTTAATGGAATACCGTTTACAAAGAACTGGAAAACCAGCTCACAAGTTAAAGTGAAAGAGATTTAACAAAACAAAAACAAAAACAAAAAAAAAAAGGGACAAAATAAAGAAAAAGAAATGAAATCAAAGTAAAACAATAAAAAACAGAGACAGGGCGTCCATCTTCTGCGGTTCAGACTCCGATCTCATTTCCCCAATGAAGGTTTCACTTGACGGCAGGTTTAGTGGCATGGCAAACAATGCCTAACTCAGGCAAGTGTAACAGGTCTGCCTTGGCCAGTCTAGTCATCTAATAATGCACAAATATCACATAGAGAAAACATACAAAACCAAATTAATAGTCAAAATCCATCTACCAGAAAATGTGGACATAAAGTTATGACTGATGATTAGGCTGACACCTTTGTTATGTTTGACCTTATCTTTTCTAAGTGTTAACATTTACAAAAAGAAATCTGAAATGCACGCAACAACAAAAGAGGTCATATTTACACAAGTATAATGAAAGTCTATTTTATTTTGAAATGGCATGTTTTATGAACAATAGTTAATGCTTAATATGTATGAACCTGTTATACATCAAACATTATTTATACAGCTTAGGATCTTCTCCTGTTACTGTCTGAACTAAAAAAAACAAATTGAAAGAAACTGAAAAATCTTTTCTATGGTTTTTCTCCTTTACGTTATGATATCATTCTATGATGCCAAGGGAAGCACGCAGTCTGCAAAGCGTAGCGCGGCCTGCTCACAGCACTACAGCACATCTTTTCTCATGGAGTGCCTCCACTGGACGCTCTCCTTGGGTTTACTCAAATTTGCTCTGCTATCTTTTGTAGTATAAGAATGTATTATGTCTTGGCTGGCACTGCATAATCAGACTTTCACTATGAAATTCTTCAATTTCCAAAAATTCATCACTATTGTATTTAATATAACTAAAAAAAATTGAATTTTTTCTAGTACCAAAAATTTTCTAAACCTGTTATTTCTAATGGTATTTATTAGTAATGTTAAATTCCTCTAATACCAGTGTTCTGAAATACTTCTAACCAAATTGCAATGAAAGTATGCTTAATTTTCATGTTCAAAGTAAAACTCTGTATCAAAATATCAAAAATATTTAAAACCTATAACTGAATGTGCATTTACTCATTTCTATCAAGTAAACAGTAAAAGGAACCTCTATATGCCAATAACCTTGAACATTTATGACAAATAATAGGGCTTCTCTAATATATAAAAGATTTTATGGGAACACAGCAAGGTTCTAACAAAGCAACACTGACTAAAAAACATCCCTTACAATTCAGTAATGATCCAATATAAAGATCTTGCTCTGATTTCTGATTTTTGGAATAATTTTCTGATGTAATATTCCAGTTGAATATACCTTCTATTTGACTTCCTTTTTCCTATAGTTTCTTGATATAAATTTCACTAAAAAGTATATAAAATATTAACCAGATCCTCTCTCAGCTCATTCTCAAATTTTGGGCTGATTGTACCCTTAACAGAACATCAGAAAAGAATAAATATTTGTTACATATTAACAAATAATTAACTTTAACCCATTTTTAGTTTCCCTACCCACTCTAACCTCCCAAACATGGGAAAGGCACTTGCACACTTATCTGGAAAAATCCAGAATGTTTTATTCTGGGATTTCAAACTACCGGCCTGCTATGCATGTTTTTCACATCCCAGAAAAAGCATTCTGAAATAAGAATAAAACCCTGAAAGTGAGACAAGTTGCTTATTATACATTATTATTTTAATGTTAAACTGGTCACTACAAAAGGCCTTAATTAAAAATTACATATGAAAACCCAAAAAGCTGTTTCTGGTAAACTTTTATGTTGGAAAATAATTAGCACCATCCACAGAAAGTATCTACTTGTAAGGGCACTTCATTCTGGCAGAACCCAATTCTAAAACATGTACACGTGCCATAGTCAGCGCCCCAAATGGAAGTTAATTACACACCGGCACTGTCAAAATTCAGCACAGCCTATTATATGAATAGCTCTATAAAAAGAAGTTACTAAAAAATAATTAGCAATAATTAGCTCTTATAGCAGTTTAAAGCATAAAATTTAGCCAGTAACTCTAAGGCTTCTCTCTGGCCCTGCTCTTATCTTCAATTACTTTCTTCATGAAAGCTTTGAAAACTTGTTTTCCATAATTATTTTTCAATTACCCCCTAAACAGGCCAATGAAAGAAAACATTCTAGTTGTACAGCAAACAAGTACCCTGAATACAAAAGAAAAGTCTCAGGGTAACAATTAAGCTAAATTACCTTAAAAGGATACTTGAAAGTAAAATTATGAATATTTTTCTTATAATTAACCCAGAAATTTGGCAAAATATATACACTGTTTTTATTTGTAATACTTAATACTGTTCGCAGGGTAAATGTTTAATTACTTATATATTTAAAATAATTACCCATACCAACTTAAAACTATTTCTGTTTTCATAAAGCTCTCTTTAGAATCTAAAATTGACCATAGAAAGCCAAAGGAAATTAAAGAAGCCAAATACTCTGTGAATTTTTTAAACGCTATGTTACAAAATCTCAAATGTATACAAGTAATACATTAACCACTTTAATATAATTTTCTCCACATTTCATTCTTGTGCACACACTCACACACACACACACACACACACACACACACACACACACACACACACAGGCGCACACCCAGCCCAGAGTACCATCTACTTCCTAATTTCTGGGACAAAAGACTATAGTAGCAGACAGGACAGAGATTAAAACAGAAAGAAATGTGAGATACTAACCTTCTGCACAAGGAACAACTATCAGAGCTCTGTCAATAAAAACCGTGTTAGTTAGATGCTGGGCCACACCAACACTTGATGGGTCACGAAACTTAACATAACATACTTTGGAGGAAAAAGCAAGAGGTGCATTGCTGCAAGATAAAAAGAAAAACAAATAAACATTTGCTTGGTTATGTCATTTTCATTTAAAATTTCTTTCTCACTCTTTACATAAACAACTAATTAAGACTTAGGAAGTTTTTGTTACTAGGGTTCATTAAAACAAAGTGGCAAAACTTAAAAGTCAATGAATGAGTAGTGGTGATCTGTCTGACAAGAGGCAGGCGGCCACCTCTACATGTAAAACCTGAAACAAATTAGTCAATCCTTAATCTGAATCAACTGTGAAAACAGCTGGTATAACCCAAAGATGTTCAGTTTGTAAATTCCATAAATCGATGAAATTGTACAAAAGCTTCACCCTTCGAACTTCAAATTTTGTAACTGTTCCAAGCATTTAAACTGCTAAAGTCAGGGTTCAGGATATAGCTCAGAGGCAAAGAACTGTACATAGCATACTTGGGAACCATCCCCAATACCACAAAAGCAACAACTAAAAACACTAAAATTTCACTGTAGTCTTAGAATCACTCAAATATGAAATTAAGGTCTTTTGTATATACCAGACACTTTCAGGCTAAATAGAGTCATGTGATTTTCCAGAGGAAAAAATTCTGCTAACAAAATTTTACACATTTTATTGTGCAAAATTATGTAGACTCTAGTCCATTTGATTCAGTGGAATATGGCAAACGTACAGTAAAATGAACAGAACAAATGAATTTTTCCATAATATGAATGTACCTTGCCAAATTCCAAAACATACTACCTCATGGGCAACATTCTGTCCTATCTATTTTTCATTAAAATCTGTAACATAAATGTACTATCATTTAAAACATTAAGATGTTTCTTTCACATGAAAAAAAATTACTTGAAAAAAATCATAAATAACTTACAGAGTAATAATTTACTTTGGTTTACAAACAGGTCTAGGAAGTTCACCATCATCTCAGAAATAGCAAATGCCAAAGTAACGATTTATAGTCCAGTCAATTCTACATTTTATGCAACCTTAATCTTTCAACTAATCAAGAACTTAAAAACCATTTTGAGGGGCTCAAGGTGCAGGTCAGCAGTACAGCTGAGCACCTCACAAAAGAGGCCCTGGGTTCAGTCCCAAAAAACTATTTTGAATTACTATTTAACTAGTTATTCTACAAATATTAGTCGTTTTTAAAATTCAAAAACCTTTCTCTGTAATTTTTCATATAGCAACAAATTCATCTTTAAACAACACAGATTACAATTAATAAATTAAATATCATATTTATGCAATTGGTCAAACAGTATTAATAAAATATATTTGCATTTAAAACATGAAACAAACACATACACACATTATATATAAAAACATAATTAGTAAGGATAGTTAAAAATCACAAAAACAAAACAACTCCACCCCTTTCCTATTCAACTCAATTTACCTGCTCTCCCTAAGGTCATCCACTTCAGATTTCACACCAGACCCACCAGAACTCTCCCTTACCCAATGATCAAAGTCAAAGCACTGCATGTATGGTCAAACAGGCAAACATATCCACATTGCCAAATCTCTAATCGGGCTTCTCTTGAGCGCTACCAGACCTAAGGACCTGCTGAATATTAATATTATACCTTTATCCACCCCAATTAATTAATTTCAAAATACATTCAACATCCTCCTCTGTAGTCAATGCTACCCTTTGTACTTCACATCTCAGTTAAATATACCATCACATTTCCCAAGTCTGAAATTCGAGTCACTAGTGTGATAAATTATCAGTGCTATTCACCAAACACTTCCAAAGCATCTTCTAGACATGCAGTAAAACCACATTTTTCTGTTTCTTGAACTTCGGTGTGGCTGCTAACTCACTTTACTCAATTACATGTGAGCAGAACTGAAAAGTTAGCTATGCCACAGAAGTCTCTTTTCCCCTGCCTCAGCAACCAGCAAGTTTTAAGAGACATACACGACTGATCTGTCAGCTCCATCCCAGAGCGGACCAATGAGTAGAGTACCCAACCCCACCAACTCATTTTAAGAAAAATTCACGTAAACTGGGATTCGGTTCATTTTTTAAACCCTGCCAGTCCTAGTTGACACATCATCCTTGACGTCCTCATTCAGTTGGTCAATAAACCCTACTGAGAAAGCTCCCAAATACTGTCTATTAATTTTTTTCATCATTCTCAATGCCTTAATTCAGTCCCTCAGCATTTTTCACCTAGATTACTACCCTGGCTTCCAACCCACCACATTGTGTTCAACCTCAACCCATTAATGGCCTTGCACAAAGCTGCCATACTGGTCCTTCTAAACTCTGAATTGCATTTCATTTCACAGATTAACTTTCCTCAAAGACCCCACTCTGTTCCTGCTTCATCATCTGAGGCATCCAATCCAAAGCTCCAGGCATACAAATACTTTCGGTTGCAAAAACACATCCTGAACACGCAGGTTTTGTATATGTTATTTCATCCGGCTATGATGTACTCTCTACCTCCCTTTTGAATAATTCCACTTTTCTTCAAGTCTCTAGTTTCAAGTCTTCTGACAAAACATTTTAAGATATCACAGTGATATCTAATGCTTCCACATTCTATTAGCTTCAGCACAGGCATTATCACAATTCCTTACGTGAAACCCTCTGCAGAGCTAAGAGTTTCAACCACCTCACCCAATGATCCACTCTGCTGGCTGATCAGCAACCTGTAATGTGGGTGGTCAAGCTCGACCAAACGAAGTCAACAATCAGATTCCTTCTGCTAGGCTGGAAAGTACCTTGGCCCAAATGAAGAGGAAGTATGGAGTTCTACAAAGAAACAGGGCAGACACCCAGAAACAATTAGCTGACAATAAAACCTCTTGAGAGAGTCACCTTGATTGTTGACACTCTTCTGGTTCCCAGTCCCAGTTCCCATGAGGCCTGACTGTTCTATAGTCATTAATATTCTTTAGCCTTCAATTTATCATTCTCTTTAATAAACAATGTCTCTTCTTAAACTAGAGTGGGTAACACTGTTTCTGTTCTCTGCAACAACAAAAAACCATTTTGATTACAATAATCTACTAAAACTCTACCAACTGCAACAGCAATACTGTTAGCACTGAAATCTTAAGTATCTGACAAGCCACCACTAATGCTACATTTCCCAAAACTGACGGATCCTTTTGTGAAAGAATGCAAACCTAAATAATCACTACTGAAAATTAAAAACGTAACCCCAAATATCCCTAGTTGAAACCTGACAGGACATGTGAGACTGATTTGGTATATGTGCTGCCGAAGCGAGCACATGACAGTGATTTGGAAAGACACTGCACATGAAGACAGGCCACCAAAAGTGAAGGAGCTCGGGAACTGGCTGAAAGATGTTGCTCTATTCTGAATCACATTAATATGAGAGCATGGATATGAACTCTAGTTACCTCACAGCTTTAAGCAATTTTCCTAATCCTATGTAAAACTACTTTCTGGAAATAATGAAGTCCAGCTTACTTTTTTTTTTTTTTTTTTTGAGAGAGGGTCTGGCTATGTAGGTCAGGCTGGCCTGGAACTCACCACCATCCTCCTGCCTCAACCTCTCGAGTGCAGGGATTACAGGCACATTCCACCATATCTGGCCCAGCTTAATTTAATTTATAAAAATCTAAATATTTGAGCTTTCAGGAGAGGTGGTAAAATTTTATGTTGAGTTGAGCATGGCTGCTTCCAAATCTTAATGTATCACTTTCTCTCTTACATATCTAAACTACCAGATATATTTCCCTACCTTTTTATTATATATTTATTTACTGTAGTGGTGGATATCAACCAAGGCCTCTGAGCTACTTGCAGCAACCAGACTTATTTAAATACCATTCTCATTTGAAAATGTAAACTTAACCTACAGTTTTAATTTTTAAAAGATGTGTATATATATTCTACTTCATCTAAATGTAAGCCTCTATAAAGATTTTAGTTTGTCCTCATGTGATGAATCTTGAGTTTCATTTGTTTAATATAAAACCTTATTATTTTTCAAACAATCAGGATTTTTGACTGAGTGTTAAATGGAGACAGCAAAGAACCAGCTTCTGTGCATCCATTAAATTGCTTGGGCCCTAAGTGATTATTCTGTTTTTCATTTAACACAGTGATGTCACTGTACAACCTTTTCAAAAGTCAATGTAGTAATGATATGTCCAACGTTTTATTAGTACATTGGTATACATCCTTTAAAAGATCAGAAAGCATATTTTTCAAAACACAGGCAAAGTAGATAGTTTTATGTATGAAAATATTAATGGGCACATCTTTTATAACAAGATTTTTCTACAGGACTCCAATGGTACTTCCGTTAGACTTTACGAATTGCTGACATATGAAAAAGACTAGAGGGAAATACAAACAGCAGGGGTTGTGATATGGTTGTAAGATCACAGATGTTTTTCTCTATTTTCCATAAAGTGGCTGTATGGACTATATTAATTTTTAATTAAGCGTAAATAAATAATTGATACATTTTATCTTGTGTTCTTGGAAGTTTTGTAGACCAGAGAAATGAAGGAAACTAGCAAGCGCCATCCCCCCACACACACCAAAAAAACACCACAGGTAAAATCTCCAGTGTTAGAAATTAGGATAGAATTACTCTTTAAGAGTCAGTCAACTAAAAGAGCACACAGGAACTTCTGTGTACTGGTTACACACATATGTTTACTTTGTAAAAGCTCACTGAACTCTACTCTTGATCTGTTCATTCTTCTGTTATATACATTAATACTTCTGTGCAAAGCACTGAAAAAAAGATTTCTTACTTTTACTAAAAAAAGATTTCTCATAGCATGAGCTATGAGATTCACACAATGTGCAAAAACATGGTATTTAATCACCTGGTAACACAGAAAAATGCCAAATTACAAATAAGAATCCTTAATGTTTAAAAACTAAAATGAAATTGAATCACTGTCTCATGCAAAAGAATTTTTAAAATGTTTCCATATCTAATACGACTTATATATGGGTGTGTGTGTGTGTGTGTGTGTGTGTGTGCGCGCGCGCGCGCAGTCCTAGGGACTGAACCAAGGGTCACAACACACTCCATAGGCCAGTCTGCCACTGAGCTCTGTAAAATTTTAGTAAGAAACTATTTTCACATTCTACTAAAGAAATGTATTTCCTTTTTTTTTTGAGACAGGGTCTCACTATGTAGTTCAGGCTGGCCTTGAACTCACTATGTAGTCCAAGTTGGTCCGGAACTCGCAGCAATCCTCCTGCCTCAGCCTCCCAAGTGCAAATGCTGGGATCATAGGCATTCACCACTATACTCGGCCCTGTATTTCCTCTTTTAAAATCAACTGGATTTCTACTCAGCTTCCAAAGATAAATCACAAAATACTGTTTATGTGACACTGCAAAACAATTATTTTTATCTTCAATACAACTATTACTACTATTACTACTGCATTTTTATCCATTTCAGCCCAGATCTACAAACACATCTGTAACATAAAGACCAGGTACTGGGCTGGGGATTTAGCTCAGTGATTAGAGTGCTTGCCTCGCAAGCACAAGGCCCTGAGTTCGATCCCCAGCACCAAAAAAAAAAAAAAAGACCAGGTACTGATAATTCACAGAGCAGAAAATCTGTTAATGAAGCATGTCAATAGTTCTGCAAAACAAGAATGGGGATCTAGTATCATACTTAAGGAAAAATTACTTGAGAATTTTGCCCGGCTTTTGTTATATTTATGCTACAATTTCGCCAAATGTATCATGGTTTAAAACCTTTGTATTCTCCTTGTCCTTTAAACTCCAATGACATTTAATTAAAAAAAAAAAAGACCACTACTATCAGTTAATAACTGGCAGTGTACTGCCATCCAAACCCAGGTTTCAACGATATAAATAATATTACGTTAGCAATGAAGAATACTGTGATATGTTTCTTCTATTTATGAGCTAACTTACTACCACAAGGTTAATTTATAAGGGTTCATGTACGCAGTATTTTAGTGACTGATTTGAATTTTTCTAGAATACACTGCCCCTGCAAACATTTCAATTATTAAGAGACGTGTTGAGTACTTAAATTAAGAGATGGTTGAGAACATCTTCAAAAGTTGAAGATACTTAAAGCTATAACATCATAGTAATCAATCTCTTATGCAGTTGTTTTTGTTGTTTTTTTGAGACAGGGTCTCACCTCATTGCCCAGGCTGGGTTTGAACTTGCAATCCTCCTGCCTCAGCCTCACTGAGTACGGGGTTACAAAACTGCACCACTAAGCCCAGCACTCACACACTATTCTTGTCATAAATGTGTCACTTGAGCCAGGCATGGTGGAGCACACCTGTAATCTCAGCAGCTGGGAGGCTGAGACAAGAGGTGAGTGCAAGGCCAGCCTGCACTACTTAGTGAGTTTAAGGCCAACTTGAACTACATAGAGAGACCCTGTTTCAAAAACACCAAAAAAATAAGTAAAATGTAACTTGAGCTGGGCAATGCAGACCTGTAGTCCCAGCACTCTGAGACACTGAGGCAGGAGGATCCCAAGTTCAAGTCCAGCCTGTGCAATTTAGTGACTTAGTAAGACCCTGACTCAAAATTTAAAAGAAGAACAAGGTGGCAATAAACTCAGTGTGAAAGCCCTAGGTTCAGTCCCCAGTACTGTCAAAAAAAAAAAAAAAAAAAAGTACTACCTGAATCTCACCACAAAGAATGAAGAAACCACTTTTATAAGCTCAGATTACGGGTCATTCCAAAAAACAACAACTACAACACAGAATGTCAACATCATGCAAGATTTTTTTTCAAAACAGGATCTCACTAACTCAATAAAATGCCCAGACTAGGTTGGAAATTGCAATCCTCCTGCCTCAGCCTCTCAGAACTGGTGTGCTACCATGAACAGTTATCATGAAAGATTTTTTTTATAAATTAAGAAAGCAAGGGTTGGGGATATAGCTCAGTGGCAGAGCACTTGTCTAGCAAGCAGGAGGTCCTGAGTTTGATCCCCAGCACCCCCAAAACATAAATAATTAAGGAAGCAGGGGCCTGTTCTAGATTAAAGGAGAAGCCCGGGTGTAGTGGTTCATACTTGTAATCCCAGCACTTGGGAGGCTGAGGCAAGAGGACTGCTGAGAGTTCAAGGCTAGCCTGAGCTACACAGTGAGTTCAAGGCCAGCCTGAACTACATACCTGTCTCAAAAAAGCAGAACAAAAAAACAAAAAAAAAGGAGGGAACTAAATAGTAGGGTGTGGTCACTGATAACCTGTATCAAGAAAAAAAATTACACCTATTCTGGAAACATTAACTGAAGCAAATAAAAAATACACATTTTTGAGAATATGACTGCTAAATATATTATTTCAACTTTTCTGTACACATGAAATATTTCACAACAAAGAGAGAAAAACTTAAAAAAGCAAAATTCAAATACTCAAACACAACTTTAAAAAAAAAAACAGTAACAACCCCCCCCAAAAAAACTTTCGTCTATACCTATACAGTAGGGCTGCTATCTACTTACAGATAAAAAACAAATCATCTATTTGCATCACAATGAAATAAACTAAATAAATCAAAGGTCATGTTTTTTAAAGAAAGAAATCCTGAGCCAAGTGTGGTGGATCACGCCTGTAATCCCAGCACAATGGGAGGCTGAGGCAGAAGGATAGCTACGAATTGGCTAGCTAGAGTTGGATAGCTCACTGGGCTCTATATAGTGAGGTCAAGCCCGTAGCAAGACCCTGTCTCAAAAACAAAAAATAAAAAAAGAAAAGAAATGAAATGAAATCGTGGGCAATTACTTCCCCTTCCTTCAAAGGATTTTTTTTTTTTAGTATCATGAACAAAACACTGTGGAACTTAACATCCTAAAACCTACGTCCTACCTCAAAAAATAATAAAGTTTGTGCAATATCGTGAAGAACCTCCAAACCCCTTACGAGTTTTCTGATTAGGTAACATCGTATAATGGAAATCCATCCCTTCAAAATACAGTACAGTACTTGGGAAGCTGCCCAGACTTGCGAACGCCAGTTAAGATCTGGCCTTTACAAGTACATACAGAGCGGGGATAATCTTCCACCGATTTACAACTGTTTTGAAAGGGTGGGGACAGCGTGACCTTCCAGGAGGAAAAGGTAATCTGTTGACCAGAGTGCGAATGCACACAGTCTTTATGAACTCGGGTGGTCTAGGTTAGATAAAGCAAAAAGATGCCGAATTTGAGACAGCCTGGAAAACAAAAACAATCCTAACTGCATCCTGTCTTCAGCCACAGGCTTTCGCATCAGCAGCAAACGGCCCGACGCTGAGACCTCAGGAACCGGCAGCTGCTCGGGCGCAGTCTCCGCGACCCTCAGACAGCACAAACGTTAGCAGGCGTTTGCCATGAGGACTATTCCGGCCCCACCTGCGGCCATCTTAAATTCGGGGGGAAACGGGCACGGAGCAACCACTCCGAAGGCTGGCAGCGGCCGCAGTACGGGAGGCATGGTAAAGAAAACCACTCTGAACCACGTGTAAGGGCTCAGTGCAGAGATTAACCCGCAAATCCGACTCCCAAGGAGCACAGGCGGGCAAGATCTGGGCGCCGCGGCCCGGTGCCCTCATCAAACATGGGCACCAAGGTAAGCCCGCGGTCACGTGACGGGCGGCGCGCGCCCGCGCTCCCCCGCGCCTCGGCGCCCCGGGTCCCTACAGCGCCCGCGCCCCTCCCCCAGCGGAGAGCCAGCACTTACTCAGGGGGGTAGAGCCGCAGCTCCTCGATTTCTCCTAGGAAGGAAAAAAGCGTTCGCATCTGCTCGCTGGTCACCGCCGACGATAGATTCGTCACCTGAATTACCGCCGTCGGGGTAAGGCCGAAGCCTAAACCCAAACCGAAGCCACCGCCACTGTTCATCCCGATCCCGCTCGCCACTGCAGCTGCCTTCCCGCTCCCCAACGTCTACGACGCGTCAGCGACGGAGCCGGGAAAGCGGAGGACGCGCGGCCGCGAGCGCGCTCCCGCTGGCGAATTCCCGGCGCCGGGCAGGTCTAGCCGCCGATCTCGCAACTCGGCTGCTCCGGGGCTGCGCGCGCCGCCCGGAAGCGTCGCCCTGGCAACCGGCGGGCTCGCGCGGCTGTGGCCTCGGGCTCGTCAGGTCCGCGGCTTTTATGTGCCTGTTGCTTCTCTTCTTCGCTGCACCAAGGTTCCTATTTTCTTAGGCATTTGTTTGGAAGGGGTGGAGGGTTTCAACGCCCAAACCTCGATCAAATTCAGTGTCCTTGTCAACGTAGGAGACCCAGCTCTTTCTGTTGTTTAGGGCGGGCTGGGAAGCCAAGCAGCCTGGCCTGCAGGCGCGGGCCTGTGCGGAGTGATGGACTCCGGCCATCACAGAGAACTACTGGAGCAAACTGTGGCGCGTGGTCATTACCCCGAGGCGGCCCCCTCACCTCACCTGTATTTAAAAATTGGCAGGCGTCCTAATTGTGAAAAACCTTGGAATTTCTCACACAACATGGGGGTTCGTGTTAAGGACGGACGCAGTAAATTAAAGACTTTGCAGTTATTGCTTATAAGCTGTAATTTATTCTCTCCTTCTGGAGCTATTAATAGTTATTAAGTGTTGGGTACCAGACACTGTTAGACAAGGACACATAAAAGACACAGATGGTCCACATAACCTAACGGTCCTCTTGCAACCTAACAGCCAAAAGGCCGAGAAGCAATTGCAACCTAATGAGAGACAACAGTGAGACTAAAGCAGCGCTTCCCAAAATGCCATCTGTGGAACCAGTCAGTGTTCCCCAGGGGCTTTCAGTGGCTCCGAAAGGTCAAGACGATTAGTTAGTACAGTACTAAGACTTTGTTGACCTTTTTCACTTGTTCATCTTTGCGGTAATGATCAAACTGCCGATACCTTAGCAGGAACCAAGGCAGTATTGCCAAACTAGTAATAGTTGTTTTTTCTTCACCTCTGTCTACTCACATGACACAAAATTTAAGATTAATAAGTAAAGATTTTCTCGTAATAATTTTATCGAATGTGTACCCTAGCATGCATGTAATAAGTGTGAAGAAATGAAAGTTACTGCTGCATACGCAGATAGAATAAGCATTTGAGAGGTGGTTTTGACACTTCACACAAAAATGCAAGGTTTTCTAAACTTGTATCTGTTTTTTTGTTTTGTGGTTGGTTTGCTTGCTTGCTTGTTTGCTTGCTTGCTTGCTTGCGATACTGAAGATTAAACCTAGGGCCATCCCACTGAATTACATCCAAAGCTCTTGTTATTTTTGAAACAGATCTCAATAAATTGCCCAGGCTGGGCTCCAACTTGTAATCCTCCTGGCCCTTCAGTTTGACATCTTGCCAATACTTAAAGACTTTCCCTGCTAAAATCAGCAGTGATATTAATGATGTATTTATGTGCAGATATTTATGGGATATATATGTATGTGTATATATGATAAATATATATCCCAGCCATGGATCCGTGTGTGTGTATGTCAAAAATTGAGATATGTCAACATTTGGACCAGCTCTACAGCTCAGTAAACAACTATTTTCTGATTAACTATGCTATTACAAAGTCAAAAAGAATCTCTCAGGTACAAGATGCAGCTGACAAACTGGGTGCGGTAGCCCATGCCTGTAACCCCAGCACTTCAGAGGTAAAGCAGGAGGACTGCAGGAACTGCAGCCAGCCTTGCCTGCACAGTGAAATCAAGGCCAGCCTGAACTCCATAGTGAGACCCTGTCTCAAAAAAAAAGTGTCTGATAGATTTCAATGTAGAAGAATACAGAGAGTTCATTGGCGTGGTTTCAGACTTAATCCACATTGCAACTTCTAGGAAACTATCAGATGCCAAGTTTGGTTCTTTCTTATTAAGCCAAATATTAAAGTGGTTTTCAAAAATTAAAAATAAGTGAATGCCACCCAGAATTTGCTGGGGATAAGCTAGACGTGGTGGCGCACGCCTGTAATCCCAGTCCTCAGGAGGCTGAGGCAGGAGAATCACTGCAAGTTTGAGGCCAGCCTGGGCTACATTGTGAATTTAAGGCCAGTCTGCACTGCAAAACAAGGCCCTGTCTCAAAAAAAGAAAAAAAGAAAAGTTTGGGGGACTGGGGATTTAGCTCAAGTGGTAGAGCAATTGCCTCAAAAGCACAAGGCCCTGAGTTCAATCCCAGCACCAAAACAAACCAACCAACCAGTAGTATTTGGGGCGGGGGATGTCATTTACAGTACCACAATGCATTTCCAACTGCTGTTTTAAAATGAGTTTTTAAAATATGAAATTTCTCAGGTTTAATTTCTACCATGGTAAACATGCATAGATGTCCCATACATGAAAGCTGTTAAAGAGTCTCAATAATTTTTCAGCATGTAAGGGCTCCTAAGACGAAACGTATGAGAGCTGTTGCCACCGGGATAAGCAGAGGGGAACTGGGTGCACGTAGGAGCACCACTTAAATTTAGTCCTAATGGAAGACTTGTCAAAAGAGCTGGCCCTTGAACAAACAGGAACGCACCAGGCCAAAAGGGAGGGAGGAGCAGTAAAAGGCTTTCTAGACCAAGCATGCAGATTATACTTTGGCAGGAAAGGTAAGAAAGCCCAAGTGAGCCCTGGAATACTCATGGTTTATTATTGCTGGACCAAAGACCAAGAATGACTAGAGACGTGTGTAAAAGAATAAGTCTTAAGTGCACTGGCCAGCTACACGGGAGGCAGAGGCAGGAGGATCACAAGCTCAAGGCCACCTGGGCCAATTGCACAAGACTCTGTCTCAAAAAGGGCTGAGCATGTATTCAACACTCCCTTTAATCCCCTGTGAGGGTGGTGGGTGAGCCTTAATGAAAGATACGGTCACCTTAAGAGGTCACTTTATCATAAGCCAGTGGGAGCCATCGAAGACCTTGGAGCATGAGCATGACCCTGAGAAGAGTCGTGGTTAAAATGATCACCATCACCACAACACAGAAATACATCGAAAAGGGTAGAAACCAGAGACAAAGAACCTGGGAGGAAGGTTGTTGCAGTATCTGAATAAGTTATAACGAGGTTTTGAACAAACTTAAATGGTGGTAATAGTGGGAACCACTGAACCCACTTGAAGGTAGAAGAATAAAAGTTATCTCCTGAGGAAAATATACATGGACATACCCTTAGTTTTAGCTACAGATATGGTGCTTTTTGGTCCTTTTGAAGCCTAACCACAGATCTCTAGGACTGACAACAATTAGTTCAGAACAGTGTTACTCAGTCTATGGTGTACGTCAGAAAGCTCCGCGGGCACATCGTCGGAACAGACTGCCAGCCCCACTCCCAGCATTTCTGGTTCACTAGGTCTGTGGTGAGGCCTGAAATTTTCAACTTCTAACAAGTCCCCAGGTGATACAGCTGGGGGTCTGCAATCTCCGTTTTGAGAACGACAGGTTTAAAAAGTGCCGAAAGTGGTATACTTGGCAGACTTGGTAATCTATTGTTGATAGTAAAGCAGAGGGAGAAGATTAGATTTCTCATTTGGAGGAGTGGGTAATAGTGCCATAAATTAGCTCCCAAAACACAAAAGAACAGCTCTATGAGAAGGAACAGAAAATATTGAGATCCATTACAGAAAAAATTTCTGAAATTTAGAGAAAATGTCTAGATTGGGTATGGCTGTGATTTAAGATTGAAAGTAGATACAATTATGCCAGAAACCCTTGTAGCACAAGAGCAGTGGGTAACACTAGAGGGATGATAAATAACAACAAACCAAGCCAGGAGGAGAGTGAGGAAAAAGGATAGTCATCGAAGTTAACGGAGCAAAAAGTTTTAATAAGGAAAAATAATTAGGGAGGAAAGCATGGACAAAAGTGTCATTCTGCAAAGATGGCAAGATCAGGAAAAAACTATGCACATCACTAGATACGATGTGACTGTTGAGACAACAGCTTTGTGAATCAGTTTAGAGATGCAAAGGTGAGGGAATCTCAGGAATCTCTCAGTGAAACTTCCAGCCAGGCATGTTGGCACATGCCTGTAATCCTGGCTGAGGCAGGAAGATCACTGCGAGTTGGAGGCCAGCCTGAGTGACACGGTGAGTTCAAGGCTATCCTGGAGCACAGAGCAAGACCCTGCTTCAAAAATCCAAAATAATAAAAAATAATACTTTCACTGGGTATAAAATTCTATTCTGGTACTTTTTGCATTCCATTTCTGCTCTTGAAAAGTCAGCTGTCAATCTGTTTGTCACTTGTCTTTTCTTTTTCCTTTTTTTTGTGGAGGGACATCTTGCTATGTAGTTCATAGTGAACTCATGACCTCAAACTCATGGCCGTTCTCCTGCGTTAGCTTCCCGAGTGCTAGAATTACAGGTATGCACCATCACACCTGGCTTCGGTCTGAGAATTCTGTCTTTCCTTGACAATTCATAAATACATTTAAGATTTTATTGAAAAATTTTTATTCAAAAATTTTTTTATTGTGAAAGTTAATCCAAGGACCTATCTACTTCATTATTCAAATAGAAGTCTTTTTTGGATATGCCATTTCGGCAACTGTATTTTAAATCTTAGTGTGCTTTTTTGTACTCTGCTTGTATAAACTGTAGCATCTCTCACTTTGAGACATGGTCTTGCTATGTTCCCCAGCCTGGCCTTGATCTTCTGGGCCCAAGCAAGCTTCCTGTCTCAGCCTTCCAAATAGCTGGGACTACAGATATGTGCCACCACACCCAGCAAATCTCGTTCATTGTGGATACACAATCTTCAAAATTCTTCGAAGATACAATTTAGAATTTTTAAAGTTCATTTACTTTCCTTTTATTGTTCTCTTTTTTGTTTATCTTACCCTTTTCTTTCAAAGTTCTAGCATATATCTTATGTTTTCTGTGGTCACTTACTGTATGAATGTGAGACTAGGGACAAAGTGTGACTTTCCTTATGTGCTATGTAAGTAGTCCCGTATCTCCCCACCTTAGGAAGTCTACATGGAGCTCTTTGTGTACAGAAAATATCATCCTGTTAGTTTCACTAACATGAAAAACACAGTGATTCAACAAGCAGACCAAATGCCAGAATGAAAAAAAATCTTTATGCCTAGAATAAATATGGAGTTACTGTCACTTCAGACCCAAGAAAGAGATGAGGTGGGATAAATTATTCATGCAGAGACCTTCAGTTAATTTAGGCCATCATTAGATAGTCTGGTCATGCGTTGTTGCATGGTAATCCTGCTCAGTAATGCAGGTCTAAATGTTTGGTGTTGTGTTCATGACCAAGGAGCCAATGAAGTCAAGCTGCCATCTGTGAAATTAGAACTGAAGGCCTCTAAGTCAGAATTCTGCCCAGATAGGAAAAAAAAAATTTTTTTTTTTCACAGACTAGGTGAGGAAAGGAATTGAGTGTCAAAGAAATCTTGGTTCTGGCACTAAGTGCCTGGATGCAGCAGCTGGCCATGACCTGTTAAATAAATAGTACTAGACAAGAAATTTGACTGGGTTGGTACAGCTACAAAATGGTAATGGAAGTGGCCTGTACTTTCACTGGCTTTTCTGAGTATCTTGCCCAATTCTTGGTTTGGGTCACCTGGAAAGAAGCTCCACAACTCCTCCATCTGGTAACATTTCTTGGCAAGCCAGTCAAGAGGTAAGAAAGACCCCATATCTTGTCACATCTTAGTTATCTGGTTCCACTCTTAGTTGTCTGGTTGGTTAGATAGTTAAAAGCCCTTAGGATGTCTTCTGCTTCAAGACTCCCATGGCAAGATAAACTTCGTCATGGAGCAGTGTAGGCTACACCAGGCTCAAGACAACTACCATGCATCTTCTAGGTTTATATTTTATGTTTGTATAACAAAAAGATAAAATGTCTTTGTCGCACAATCTTGTCTTATACCCTGAATGTTTTGTCCTGCTTGCTTCTGAGTTCTGGGGGGTCTCACCTATAATCCTTTGTCTTTATTCTGAGTCATATTCTTTCCTATCACTCAAACTCTTCTTCCGACACGCCCACCCACCAAATTACTCTGCTATCCTCCTGGATGTCAGATAAACTGATGTTTTTAGACAAAGGCTGTGGCTTTCATTTCTGAAGTTCCATGAGGCCAATTTACAAAGCTGGATTATTGGATAGGAAAAGTACCTCTTGAATGGTATGCAACCTGTACTGGGTCCTACTAGATAACAAAGTTGGGGTCAACTCCTCTCATGGGAAAACAGGAGGAAACAAGCCTTCTCGGCAACCTTCAGGGAGTTAACAAGAGCCCCTTGGGGCACATCTTGGTTGATTGATGAAGTTTTTTTTTTCTTTTTTTTTGGTGCTGGGGATCAAACTCAGGACCTTGTATTTGCTAGGCAAGCACTCTACCACTGAGCTAAATTCCCAACCCCAGATTGATAAATTCACTTTGGATTCTAATTTGAATTGGTATTTTTGTCTAATTGGCATGTTTAAAACTTTTGTTATGCATTGGGGTAGTTCTCAAACTGCAACTATAGAGTTAACTTGCTCTTCTGCTGCTCTCTGCTTGAGCTAGGATAAGGATGCTACTGAAGGTCACTTGGAAGTGTGTTGCTCAGCCAGTCATACTCAGAATACAAATATGTATAAATTAAGGCTACAGGAAAAAAGTGTACTAGGGACATTTTAAAATCCAAGCAGCTACAAGGCTTGTTACAAAAGGAAACCAGTAAGTAGGACATGTCAGGTAAATGGTGACAACCAAGTAAGAACACAGCCAGCTGAATTTGGGGGCTCTAGGTGGGCCCTCCTGGAGCAAGTCCAGAGGAGAGTTGAATCCAGTTTACTGAGGTGGGCCTTTCATGGATAGGGTAGGGGATTAGTGGAATGGGCTTAAGTAAGGTGACACAAAGATGGGTGAGATTGTGGGAGTGAGAATGGCTGAGTATGCGGCTATAGCGATGGGATCTATGACCTAGTAGGTGGGATAAGTGTGTCATGTCTTAGCAGAGTAGACATTTTTCCTGGCTCAGGCAGAGGAGTGCAGGGTATAGGAATGGGCTGTGATTATTCTCAGAGCTCAGGAACTCGGGCTGCTATGGGGGAGATGGGAGTCAGACTCATCATGAAAGCCCTCAAAGGGCCCCAGCTGACCCTCCCCAAGACATTTAGATTCTCACAGATGAATAATTCCATCCTCAAGTATGCAGACCTGGTTTAGAAAATCCTCTGAGGCCTTTTCAGGCCAGCAGGCATTCAGGTAGCTCACATCTCCATTTAAAACTTGTCCCTGACACTCTAGGTGTCATGGGAGGCAATAGCCAAAAACATAGAGAATCAACAAGAAAGTTTAAAATTCCCTGGCTGATTTAGTTTTGCAAAACAGGTGGGTGCGGAAACTCCTTTCAGTTGAAACAGGGGGAGCTTGTGTGATACTCAATAAGACCTGCTGTTCTTAGATACATAATTTGCAGAAGGTAGAAACCAGTCTCACCAAACTGAAACATCTAGTTAAAGTCTATGATAATCTCAGTAATAACCTCAGTCAAAAAAAATTGCTTGGGTCATCTTCTCAGATCCCTCAGGGGCCGCATCTGGAGCCCTATAAGACTTTTTGTAACTATGTTGGCCCTCCTAATCCTTCTTTGTATTCTTGGCCCATGCATACCTAACAGACTAATTCAGATTCTCTCTACCTGGCTTGATAATATACTTCCTGAACTCATATTTGTCCAGCAATACCAGTGACTATCAACTCATGAAGATTTCTCACCTCCCCTGGATGCAACTGCACAATGATTCTCAAAGAAGAAGGAGAAGAAGAAGAAATTACCCTTAAAATAAGCTAACTCATTGTTTATCGGGGCCCAAGAATACACTGAGGGTACACAGAAAGAAACTGTTGGTTATCAGTGATAGGTGATTGCCTGTGGTTGCTACTTGAAACAGATCCATACCATGTTTTTGAAGGGAAAATTAGAGCCCACAGAGAAAGTAAAGAGATAGACCTCAATACAGAAAAAGGAGAGGGCAAATTGCACTTTCTCCCCAGCCCCCAGTTTATAGCACCAGAGAGGAGGATCAAATCTACAGACACACAGTGAGGGTGGGTGACTCCAGAGGCCTCCAGGGAGAAATGCACCAGTGGAACGGAGCAGTGGATTCTGGGAGCTACAACAGCCGCTGAATGACTCTAGTCCAAGAGATTGCCATGTCCCCTGGAGAAGATGCATGACCAAACACCATTTTAGGTATGGCCCAACAGAATCTGAGACTCTGAGCAGCCTGAGGGCACCCAGTGACTGGTGAGGGACAACTAACTGCGGGAGACATCCAGGGTCAGGGATCCGTGGTTAAACTGGTAAAAGACACCCAGAGTGTTGTAGGCTGAACACCAGGAGCAGAAGCGAGGATCAGTTTGAACTTCTGTGGATTTGAAAGTACCAGACTCAGTACCCTTCCCTAATTCTACTGCAAACTCGCTAGGATTATCCAGCACTCCGCCCTAATCTGCTTCAGGCATGCTGGGATTACCCAGCGTGGATCAGGGCTGTCACTGCCTCCTTTGTCTACCAGTGACAGCACAGTCACACCCTGAATTGGACATTACCACAAAACTATAGTGCCCGGAAGATAACCACAGGTTTGAAATCACAGAGAAAATTTTTTTCTTCCTTGCTTTGGTTTTCTTTTTCTTTTTTCTTTTGACTGTTTTTGTTTTTCATGAGTACGAATATTATTTTTAATTTTTTTAATTTGGGGGATTTGAGACAGAATCTCACTATGTAGTTCAGGCTGGCCTTGAACTCACAGAGATCATCCTGTCTCAACCTCCCAAGTGCTGGGATTACAGGTATGTGCCACCATGCCTGGCATTTTTATTTTGTTTTATTCTCGTTTTTGTTTTTTCTTTCTTTCTTTCCCTCTGTCTTCTTCACCAGTTTCCCAAGGCTTGGGTAATCTTCCTTTGTCTTTCAGCCTTGCTTCTAATCACCTTATCTTGTTTTACTTCTCTATTTTTTCCTCTTATCCCTTTGAAATTTTCTCTCCTTAGGGTAAAATTTCTCTATCAAGTGAATATTTACTGTATATAACTTTCTGATTTGTCTTAGACTTTGTTATATAACTATAAATTTTGTACTTATGGTTAAAGGTGGCAAATTATTAGTTATGACAGTTTCTCATTTTCTAGTTTGTGCTTGATGCTATTGTTTCTACTTAATGTACTACTTTAGCCAAGGTGACATAGTTGTGATCAATTGATCTTCCTCATATGCCAGTACCTAGGTTGTCTGGAGGTCATAAAAAATACTATAGCCCAGTACCAAAGAACTGAGTGCTAGACCAAACAGGCAGCCACCTCTCATCCCTAATAAATTGAAGAAGTAGAATCTTGGGACAGACTCAAAGGCCAAAAGCCAGCTATACCTAGACATCTCTGAAAAGTAGTCATTTCCTAAAGAGGTCTTGATACTAGTAAAAAAGCTATCTACCATAAGCAATTTATAAGCTTGAACACAGAAAACAAAACAACAACAACAAAATAAACTGAAAAAATATGAAAATATGGAAGAAAGATGCGACTCAAAACCCTCAACTTGCTGAAGGCAAATCAAGGGGGCATTGAGGTAGAAGAAATCAAAACCACCCAGATAAATTTTATACAGTGGTGGCAGTGGAAGCAACAAAACAGGTCAATAAGTCTCTTGACAAAAACAAAAGAGATAATTAAAAAGATGGTAACCATAAAGAAGGAAATGATTAGTAAATATAGAGTAGAAACAATTTTAAAAAATAAAGGAGCTTAGGCAAGGCATGATTTCCAAACCATGAATGCCCAACATAGAAAAGAATGGGATTCCATAAAATAAACTCAAATAGAAATCCAGGAGATTAAAAATTCTACTGAAAATATACACAGCAGAGTCAACAAATGTGAAGATAGAATATCAGATCTAGAAGACACGGTTGCTCTGGAGTGAGAAACTGAAAGGGCAAATAAAGACTAAAATGTATAAAAGAAATGTATAATGGATAGGAAGAAAATGTTCAGATGGGAAGGCGGAAGGGGAACTAGGGAGGGAGGGAGGGGAAAGGAAGGAAGAGAAAAGAAAAAAGAGAATGGAAGAGAAAAAATGAAAACAAAGCTTTGTAAATAAGGAGGGGACAAGGGGAATAAGGAAAAAAGAATAAAGATATATCATGTACAGGTACAAATTCTCTATAATTCATGTTATCATTATGTATATCTAAAATGCACCAATAAAATTAATTTCAAAAAAAAAAAAGAAGGTAGACCCAGCTAGAGGAAGTAGGTCACCAGTTGTTATAGATTGTATCTAGATGTGTGCCCAAAGCCTTATGTGGTCATAGGTGGGACTTTGGGGGGTGGCTGGATCTAGGGTGTATGATGCTGGGATTAAGGATGTGATACTAGCACTGATTCATAGTGTGATGCAAGGATTAAGGGTGTCTTGCCCTGGGTAAGAGTGCTACCTGGCCTAAGGGTGGGTAGCCTGGATAGCATATAAAGGATAGAAAGAGTCTTATCATTTGTGAGTCACTTACTTGCTTTTGCTGTCTTCTCCCTGCTGTGAACTGTTTCTCCTCTATGATGCCTCTCTGCCATACCACGGTGCCTTGGAGCCAGCATACCACGAACTGAAACCTCTACAAAATGGCTAAAATAAAACATTATTCCTTAAAAAAAAAAAAAGAAAAAAGACAGAGTTGTGGTTGGTAATCACCAAATGAAAGAGGCATTTTTAAGGTACCTCTTAAAAATAGCAAGGACCATGAGAAATCAATTCAATAGCTGCTAGGTTAACTGGAATCAACAAAGAATAAGATGATGGCACAAACAGTATAAAAAAACCTGTTCACAGAGTAATGGCAGAAAGCTTTCCAAAGATGAAAAAGAACTTGAGATACAGATAAGTGAGACGTATACAACTCTAAAATGCATGATCAGAAAAAAAAAAAACAAACCAAGGCATATAATAGTATAGATTTCAGAAATTCAACAAAAGAACAAAATATTAAAAGCTGTTGGAGAAAAGAAACAAATCACCTATAAAGGAAAATTCATCAGAATTACATCAGACTTCTTGACACAAACCCTTAAGTCAAGGAGAGCTTGGAGTGAAGTATTTCAAGTCCTAAAAGAAAACAACCTCCAACCAAGATTAATGCTATCTTTCAAAACTGATATAGAAATAAGATACTTCCATGCTAAACAATACCTGAAGAAATTCATGACCATCAAACTAGCACTCCAAAGAGGAATAATGAAGGAGATTCTAGAAAAGGACAGTGAAGACAACAATTCCATGAATCCCAATAGAATGAATCCACCAGGCAATGCAAGGAATTAAACAGAAGGGAAGGAAACAACAAGAAAATAAAATGACAAGGATGAGTCAATACATATCAATTGTAACCATCAAGGTAAATGGTCAATTCAGCATGCAAATGAAAGAGAATGGAAGAATGGATCAAGAAACTAGATCGAACAATATATTGTGTAAAAGAAGCACATTTAACTCAAAAAGAAATTTATAGACTGAAAATCAGAGGATAAACTACAATACTCCATGTGACAGGAACCTGGAAAAAAAGCAGGGATAGCTATGCTATTTGCAGACAAAGTGGATTTCAAGTCAAGACTGACCAGAGGATACAGAGAGGGTCACTACATTCTTGTCAAGGGAACAATCCAAGAGGAAGAGATAACAATCATAAATATATATGCATCAAATACCAGCATACTCAACTATATAAAACAAATACTAATGAATATGAAAAATCAGATAAGTGCTAATACAATTGTAATGGGGAACCTCAATACCTCACTGTCACAAAAAGACAGATGAACTAGATGAAAAAAAATCAACTAAGAAGTATTAGAACCGAATCAAACTTTTGAAAAAATAGATTTAGATATCTACAGTGTTCTACCCAACAACAACAGACTACACATTCCTTTCAGCACCACACGGGACTTTCTGCAACATAAACCACATACTAGCTCATAGAATATGCTTAAGTAAATGCCAAGCAATTGAAATTATTTCATGCATATTATTAGACCATAGTGCAATGAAATTGGAAATCAATGGCAAAAGGAACCACAAAAACTTTATAAACACATGAAAATTTTAAATAACACCCTCCTAAACCACAAATGGGTCACAGATGAAATTAAAGAAGAAATTAGACGGTTTCTACTATTAAACAATAATGCCATTCCAACATACTGAAACTTATGGGATTCAAAGAAAGCAGTCCAATGAGGGAAATTTACGGTGGTGAACTCTCTTGTCAGAAAAACAGAGCAAGCTCAAATAAACAACCTAATGTTGAATCATAAGCTGCTAGAAAAAGAAGAGCAAGTCAAGCCCAAAGCTCATACAAGGGAGGAAATTATAAAAATCAGAATAGAAATAAATGCAATTGAAACTAAGAAAACAATACAAAGACTCGATGAATGGAAGACTTAGTTCTTTGAAAGAGTAAATAAAATTTAGAAACCCTTAACCAACCTTATCAAAAAAAGGGAGAAAATAAAGACTCCAATTCATGCAATTAAGAATGAAAAGGATGAAATCATGATGGATCCTACAGAAATCCAGAAGATCATCAATATCTACTTTGAGAACCTGTATTCTAATAAGATGGAAAACACAGAAGAGATGGACAGATTCCTAGTATGAATGACCAAAGGTGGATCAACAAGATATATAGATTCTAAATAACCTACTATAAGCCAATGAAACTGAAGAAGCAATTTAAAACCTATCAACAAAGAAAAGCCCGGCTCCTAACAGATTCATTACTGAATTCTACAAGAAATTTAGAGCTCTGATGCCTCTACTCCTCAAACTCTTTAATGAAATTGAAAAGGAACCAATACACTCAATTCATTTCTGGAAGCAAGCATTACCCTGATTCCAAAACCAGATAAAAGGATTGAAAAAAAAAAAAGGAGAAATACAGGCCAATCTCCTTAATCAACGTAGATGTAAAAGTCCTTAATAAGACACTGGCAAACCGAATGCAGCAAATCATCAAGAAGATTATACACAGAGTAGGTTTGGTTTCGTCCTAGGGATGCAGGGATGATTCAACATACGCAAATCAATAAATGTGATACACCATATTAACAGAGCCAAGGACAAACAACATATGATCATCTCAATAGATGCAGAAAAAAGCATTTGACCAAGTCCAGCACCCATTCATGATAAAAATCCTAGAGAAAATTGGAATAGAAGGTCTTTATCTCAATCTGATAAAAGCCACCTATGACAAACCAACAGCCAACGTAAGATTAAATGGTCAAATACTGAAAGCTTTCACTCTAAAATTTGGAACAAGACAAGGATGCCCACTGTCACCAACCACTCCTGTTCAATATACTGCTACATATACATTATCCAGAGCAATTAAACAAGAGAAAAAATAAAAAGAATATAGATAGGAAGAAAGAAGTTAAATTATCATTATTTGCAGATGACATGATACTCTACATAGAAGACCCCAAAAACTCCAGCAAAAAAACTCCTGGAATTAATAATGAAATTCAGCAGTGTAGCAGGACACAAAGTCAACACTTAAAAATCAATAGCACTCTGGTACACAAATAACAAACTCACTGAGAGAGAAATCAGGGAAACAACACATTTCACAACAGCATCAAGAAACATGAAACACTTAGGAATCAAAATAACAATGCAAGTGAAAGATCCATGCATTGAAAACTACAGTACTATGCATAAGGAGATTGAAGACGATATCAGAAAATAGAAAGGTATCCCTCGTTCTTGAATAGATAGATCCAATACAGCGAAAATGGCCAATCAAAATACTTATAGCATACAACTACAGAAAAGAATTGTAAAATTCATATGGAACTAGAAGAGAACTAGAATAGCAAAAGCAATTCTGGAAACAAGGGCAAGTCAGCGGGCATCACAATCCCTGGTTTATCACAGTAGCTATTACAAAGCTACTGTGATAAAAGCAGCATGGTACTGGCAAAAAAAAAAAAAGACCCAAGGATCAAAGAAACAGAATAGAAAATGCAGAAACAACTCCCAGCACACTCAGCTATCTAATCTTTGACAAAGGGGCAAAACACCTTCACTGGAAAAAAAGATAACCTTTTAAATAAATAGTGCTGGGAAAATTGGCTTTCCACACACCAAAGATGAAACCTAGATCCATATCTCTCACCATGCACTAACCTAAAATTGAAATGGATCAAAGGTCTAAATATTAAAATGGAAACACTTAATCTGCTGGAAGACAGAATAGGTAGAATTCTTGAAGACATAGGAGTAGGCAAAGACTTCATGAACCCCGATAGCATAGGAAATATTACAAAGAATCAACAACTGGGGTCACATCAAATTAAAAAGGCTTTGTACAGCAAAAGAAACCACCAACAGAGTGAAGAGACCACCCACAGAATGGGAAAGAAATGTTACCAGCTACTTCTCAGGTAAAGGACTAATATCTACAATATATAAAGATTTTTTTAAAAGATCAGACTCCCCAAATTTAAAAACCCAATCCAAAAATGGATATCTGAAATGAATAGATACTTCTCAGATGAAGAAGTACAAACAGCAAATAAATATATGCAAAAATGATCAACATCAGTGATCATTTGTGAGATGCAAATTAAAACAACACCACAATTCCATCTCACTCCAGAAAGAATGGCTATCATCAAGAAATCAACCAATCACAAATGCTGGTGAGGATGTGGGGGAAAAGAAAGCTTTCTCCACTGCTAGTGGGAGTGTAAATTTGTACAACTACTATGGACATCAGTATGGAGAGTCCTCAAAAAACTAAAACCAGAGGTTCCATTTGACACAGCTATTCTGCTTCTGGGTATCTTCCTGAAAAAGTTATAGGCATCATACCACACTGATAAATGCAAACCCACTTTTATAGCAGCACAGTTTATAATAGCTAAATTTTGGAAATAGCCCATAGGCCCATCAAAAGATGAATGGAAAAGAAAAGGTGGTATATATATATGATGGATTACTAATCTGCCATAAGAAGGACAAACCTGAGTCATTTGTAGAAAAATGGATGCACCTTGAGACCATAATTTTAAGTGAAATAAATCGGACATGCAGGTCTAAGTACCACATTGTTTCTCATGTGAGAAACCCAAAGGGTAAACAAGGGACATAATGGAAGATAAATACTGGGAAGT